>CAJDSM010018128.1:3750-40274 GCA_903981925.1 Ostrea lurida
GTGAATCTAGACAGGTATACATACTTTGTGGGTATAGGCAAATTTCTTCCTAGTTAAATCTTGAATGAGGATAAGAATCCAGATTTCTTTCTACTGCTGTACCAGGACATGCTTCCAGAGTTTTTCGAGTTCCGTATCACGACAGGAGTCCAGATTTCTCTCTAACCCTGTATCAGTACGATCCTGGTAGATTTATCAAAATAGGCGAGACTGGGATTATACACTATGTGAAAAGAAAACATACAAAGGTATGTTACTTTATGTTCATGTTTGGCTTATAAATCACATATATATGGATTTTTCTTTTACCTATTTAATTAGAAAACTGCAAGGCTTTCATTCCTATGTGTAAATAACATTTAATGTTCTAGTAAGTATTTGACTGACTGATTTCCAGATAATAAAGAAATGCATTAAACTTGCTTTGAAGATTCAAATTCTAACGCTAGTACTTTAATAATTTTTTTTTTCTTATTTTTTTTTTATATGTAAGTAAATTTTCTTTTATTTAGCCTTAACATACAACAAGCGCTATTTAATTCAACTCAAAACATTTTATACAGCGTAGTCTTAGAATTTATTTGAAGAGATGTTTTTGCACAGAGCTGAATGTGAAAAATGAAAGCCAGCTGCTCTTACCATTCCATCATATTGTCTTATGATGGATCGCCAGGTATTTTTATAAGTAAGCACAGCGATTCGTCATTGTTATGTGCATTTTATAATACCACCTGAACTTTACAATGATCGACCCTGAGCTCTATTGACTATATGTATTAGCACATTACGTATCATCCATTCCAACTCTTTTTTAAAAAAATTCCAAGTAAATACCAACGAACATGATGACTGGATTACCAGAAAAATGTATGCGTCCATTTGCAGTATTTTTAGAGGGCTTTAGTGCCTTTTTGGTATTGTAGCTTCAATTTTTTTTATATTGCTTGAGCAAAAGTTAATGATACTACTTAGTCGTACACAAATGTATATGATACGTGCACATGTACGTGTATATATACATCCACGATTCGGTGTACTTCCACAGCTTCTGAAAGGTGGGTATGCAGTTTTATGAACAATATTGTGGCATCATTATATCTTAGCGGTTTTATTGCTCCTTTGCAAAACAATTGGCATACATATCGGAGGTCTAACTTTGAAGCAGGCGTTGGCACGCTAAAGAACTCCCACGGTTACGGCCTGAGCGCTACTCACACGTCTAGATCTAAACCCTAAGGCTGGAGAAGTCCCAGTATAAATGAACAATTTTGAAAAGGACGTAAAACAAATAATGTTGACAAACTTTCATTGTACACTAACTTAATGAAAGAAATTTTGAAAAATTCTTTGGCAATCCACAAAAAAATTAAATGACAACACTGTTTTTTTGGGTTTTTTTTGTACATTTTTATAACATTTTAATATGTACGTACTTTTGAGGACCGTCACGTGATTTCGTCGTCGACAATATGTAATTCAGTTTGGCTTCAAATTCTACACTGACTGCCTCTTAGAACCGGAATGACTGTAATCACTCGTACTTTAAAGCCCATCAAGCCTCGGCAGTCGACCATTTACACAAATAATTAACACCTGTTCTATAATCTAAGAGGTATTGAAACATATGATCTAAGGTAATTGATCACTAAAGCAGTCGGGGCCGCTTCGGAAGCATTGTGTAGTTTACCTATCTCGACCGCATCACAATTATTGCTATATTCAAATGAATAATATTCAAGTTGCGTGTCGTGAACATTTTCGAGGTTGCAAGAGTACAAGGATCAATTAGGCTTTTAACATTATTTGTAAATTAATGTTATAAACATGTGCTGTTATGTTTTTTTAATACACAGAAAAATATACACCCACTTTAAGTATTGTGATGTATGCACGAAAGCGTGACCTTGGAGGTGCAAATTGAAATGAGCAAGGTTTTTTTTTAATCCTTAATCTTTCCTGCTGATTCGTAAACAACCTGATACATACATGTTGTTATTATCCAGTAAGCTCATCCATAATCAGATTGCATTTGCATCAATGAGGAAAGTTGTTTTAAAATTGTCAATTATATTGTCATCGCTGATTAGATGTGAAACATTATGTTAATTTCAAATTAATGTCTGCGCGTACATATAACTGTAAATAGGATTTGTTTTCAAAAGTACTTTATTTTAATACGGTTTAAATTATCCCACGTCTCTTCCTGGCTCAAATGATCTCTCCACTCGGTGTCTTCGGGTTTTTTTTGTGATTTATTTGTTGGGGTTTTTTTTTGGGGGGGGGTATTAATTTATAGTTTGTTTGTTTTTTACCACAGAAAGATAAGAGATAATTAAACTGAAATGAATATGGTTACATAAAATTGTCAGACAATTATTGTTACAGTATGACAACACTATATGATACAGTGAACTTCTCCGATTTAATGACGATTACAGTGAAACGCCTCGATATCAACCTCCCCGAAATCCGGACAAGCTCATATTCATTATTCTTTCAAAACTACAAACAAATAAAACATGAGGACATCACAAATTGTTACATATTTAATAAATACATAAAATCCTATCAGCGGCTGGCGCGTGACAAAGTCTTCTGCCGTATTCATGTATGTAGCGGCCTCCCAGATTCTGGTGCACGAGCGAAACATGCTGAAGTCTGGTTCCTGCTAGAGTTCACTGGTTCCAGTCAGAGTTCAGTTCACTTGGGTCATCATGAGAATAGCAATGCAGGTATGTAAATTTTGTTTGAAAAAGGAGTTTGTTTTTAAATTTAAATTTTACATTTTGTGTACGTAGCGTCATTACTTTCCAAATCATCGTCGTACTATGTATAGATAAAACTGAGATTATTTGATTTGTAGGCAACAAACTATCCTAACACATTACTGCTAAGTGTCCTTGTCAAATAGATATTTATTTTGCAGTTGAAAATTCGTACTTGCAATACTGCAACAACAACAAAAAAGATTGAAAAGTTTTGTCATTTAAAATGCAAAAAAAAGCTTTATGTCAACCATTCAAATTAATAAAACGACAACGACAAGAGTGACTCACGGCCGGGTAAGTGCATTTCCGATAGAGATAAGTTTTATGCACACATATAATACAACGATGCATACGAAGATTACACAGAGAGCTCTTGTCTTTACCTGGGTATTAAGTCGGCGTAATAACTACAAAGGGACCGACGAGAAATGGGTTGCTGATAATACCACACCTGGACAAAAGAATAATTTATGAGGCCACTCCTGTAACCAGAGATATATAGACTCGTGATAAATCGTATTAAGGTAAATCAAAATGAAATGATGTATTTAGCATATAAAATACGATAGCCATTTATCACAATGAAAATTCATCATAACCGTCATTTTTATCTTGTAGGTAGGTTTCATTCACAAGTCTCGAATGAGTCATTGTACGTATGACGGATTGTCAATACAATGTGAAGATTTAACCAATTAAAGGTGAAAAATAAATATCTGTGTTCAATCGCCGTGTTACTGGCTTTAACATGGGTTTTAAGAGTAAATAATGTTATCTGTGGCGACACTTGGTGTCGGATTCTGCCGGCACGTTGAACAGCAAGGCATCGCTTATGTTTTTACTCTGCCTTATATCATGGTAGATTATCAGAGATAAGACTATGGCGTGGCTCTTAAATTTAAAAATTGTCTAGGTGCCCAAATAAGTATTGGCACTCCCTCCATATATATCTTTTAATACAAGCAGTTTTCATTCTTTAAAAAAAGATCAAAGTATCGGATTTTGTCAATGGCACTTTTTTTCATTGCTCGACGCACAAAACGTAGCGTATGTATAATACTACACTTTCCAGTCACCTGAGATAGAGATTAAATTTGCCCGAGTTGTCAAAGGCATCACCGCTGTTTTGAAATCAATATACTATGGGTCGATCGTTTTTCTATAGCGTCTTTGTATGTTGCTCTCATTCATAAAGTTGTGAGAAAATGATATACAAGAGGGTACATTATTCATGGAGGAAAATGAAGGTCTCGAATTAACGCTTCCCCCAGAAAGATTTTCTGACGCATTCAATAATAAGTACACATTAAATCGTACTTGTCATACACTTAACATAGAAAAGGCCAGTACGACATAACTGGTATAACACTAGCCGATCCTCCCTCACAAGAAGTTTCAAGTTATTTTTTCCACAGTATTTTATTTGTCCAAAGAGTGTCTTTCTTAACTTTTATTCCAAAAATAAAACGGTCGCATTTCGTTGTATAAAAACCACTAAATGAATAGCTGTGTGTTTAACAAATAATGAAAACATTGCGTTGTTGTATTAATTGAAAACTTACAACTTGTTAACACATTAAGTCACTTGTGGGGGAAAATGTAAATTGCGTGTTCAAACTTAAAAGTACATAGTATTATGCATAAATGCGGTTAATGGACTTAACCCGATAGCACATAGGGAGACCCCTCAAGGACTCCCAAGCAAGAACCCGAAATATCTTTTTCACACATAATAATTCTAAATGCGGTACCCTTGATAAACCTGTCACATCGCGGCTATTGTGCTACAAGGTTTAATCCCACAACATAAATGACCACAGAAACGGTTTGTGAACGTTTTCATCCGCGCTGTAACACAACACCAAGAGATAAAGACATCTTGTAGATCAAAATCTTTCATTCATAAAATTAAACTTGACTCCTGTGCAACCTCGTATGCAAATGATTAAAATATATTGTTCATTATATCACAATGATGAGTTCGATACTTTATCAGTTTCGGGGAGTGCAATTCAAACAATGGAAATTAAAATGTTGATTCATTCATTATTACTATAATCTGCCGTGTGGAGTAGAAATATTGCCCTATCATCGTGATCATGTCGTCTGCGGATTCTGTTGTTGTGTCACAGACTGTATTCTGCCCAGTAATATTGAATACAGTGCTTGCGATGATCTTACAATATAGTGATGAACAGATTAAACATTATTTATTACGATTCGTAATGTACGTGGAACAAGCACGCAAATAACCCTCAAGATTCAAGAAAGTCAATTTATTATACCCAATGTTTGTAATTTCTAAAAATCGGAAAACAATTATAAAATTCATATATCAGATTTATTTGGCTATATATTGTACTCTCTCTGCTCTTGATTGATACTTGACGTGATAGAGGGTGTAGTAAATTGTAATGGGAGAATAGCGTCCATCTCATCTAGAATTTGTCTCTTTTGTATCAAGCAATTTGTCTGCTAAGACATAACGATCGGTAGCGTATCTGCAAATGATTGTTGACCAATATTTTTTACATGAAAATCAATTATCATTTATCTTTGTATTTTATTTCATACACTGATTCGTGAATAAAAAGGTGGGGATAACGACTAGTAATCGATCCCATACCTCCTCTAAAGAGTACGAAATAAAGAAATACCTGAACACACCGGATGTGGGATCAGATGCCTTGGGCATACCGGAAGTGAGATCAGATGCCTAGGAGGAGTAAGCATCCTCTGCATGTCGACCGGTCGTCGGACCCTATATTTTTAGCAGGTAACCGTGTATGACATTCTGCATTAATTGTTTCCTCCAACCTGATGGAAATATTTAAACTTACAGAGGATAATGTCTTTATATAACATTACTATTTGACGTGTTATTTTTGTTGTGTTATGTGTATAACTGAATTCAGAAATATCGGTATTCTACATCATGATCATTATATTGCTTTCATCATGGGTTGTCTCATTGTAATATTATTGTATCGTTTCGATTATGGGTTTGTCATGGTTACTATTCTTATTTACTGGGTAAGTGTAAATACGAAAATAACAATTTTTTTTTATATGTATAATCATCCAATAATATTACACATTGTCTAGTTGGCATTTCATTCAATATAGTTAATTTAATTCTTTTTCAAAAATACCAATGCATAGCTTGCAACGACTGTATTTCAATAAAACAAATATTAAATATGTTTTGAATGTATTTCCATACACGAATACAAAGTGCATTATCAGATGATTCTACAGGTGTGAATATTACTCTACCTTGATAAGTGCATTGTTTCTTTACAAACGAGAAAAGATATACTTAACGTGCTTAATAAAAAAAAAAACTTTTTTTATTTCCTCCTTGTATATAGAGGCTCCTTACTTGAATTATGATAAAACAAAAAGTGATCCATATGTATGTTTATATACATTTGAAACTTGGAAAGTTTGATTATTTGGGATATACAATGTAGTTCAGATATAATTTTTATCATTCGAAGATCCACTCACACACAAGATAAAGTATACCCCGAACCTGTTCTGTCTTGTCGATGAGCTATGAATCATCTTGAGCCACTTTTCATATACTTTATTGATCTTTTTAAATAAAGAAAATTACATTACCTGAAGCATTTAGCGCCTCTCAATACTTAGAACATTAACTTAATTTGTTTGTGTGTTGTTTTGCGTCAGTTTTCTCTCTTACGTAGAGAGGCCTCTACCTTTAGTTGTAGTGTTACAAATTTCAACCAAATCACCACGAATTGTGACCAAATCGTGGCGAATGTAGCCTAAGCAGTAAGGTTTCGTTATCCAGGTTCTCCATTTTAAGGTCGTATCTGAGAGACCCTTTACTTCTACTTCCAGGCCTAGAGGTCACATTAAAACCTTTTTTTAAAGTTCGTTTTCATACTCAATCTCATACTCCGTGCACTAAATCGTTGAAGAAGGTATAATGTTGTTGACCCGTCCGTCAGTCAGCCTGCCAGTCCGTCCTGTTTTTTTTTTTGGGGGGGGGGGTTGTGGTCAGCGCAACTCCTCTGAAACAGCTCAACAGATTATCGTGAAACTTTGTAGGTATGAAGAGCATACCGTGTAGATGCGCATATACTCTTTAATATTCTCTACATTTCCATGAAATATCCCAGACAATTTTGGGTCGTATAAAATATGCTTTGCTGACATGGTCTTTCGGAACTCTCTATACCTGTGCATGCAGTTTTATTATTTTTATAACAGACAGTGAGAAGCAAAACGTTTGAGGTGGCGGTACTTACCTTAGTTTGTCTATTGCCAATATCTAGAGTGAACTACAACCAAGACTGTAACAGCGATTATAAAACAACCTCCTCCGGATGTCCCTAATTATCTTCGTCTGCAACAGTTTTCAACCAAAGATTTCCTACCAATTGCAATCATTCGTTTTCAGTTATCTATTTGTGTGAAATTTGAATTAAACATGTCTTCAGTACTTTTCTACAAAAATAAATTCAATAAGGCACGGACGGAACAGCCTTCATGAAGGTAAATATCGACATCATCGTCTTTCTATGTGAAGAAATATCGACATCATCGCCTTTTGATGTGAAGTAAATATCGACATCATTGTCTTTTGATGTGAAGTAAATATCGACATCATCGTCTTTTGATGTGAAGTAGTATCGATATCATCGTCTTTTGATATGAAGATTGATTGATTGATTATTTGTTGTTTTTCGTCCTGTCGAGAATATTTCACTCATATTGAGACGAAATATCGACATCATCGTCTTTTGATGTGTAGAAATATCGACATCATCGTCTTTCGATGTGAAGTAAACGATATTTGCAATTGTTGAAAATAAATTAGTAGTTTATACAAAATCCCTTTTCGATATGCATGAAATTGAAAGTCATTAACTGATGAATTCAATAATTAGAAAAAACAGACTGCCCAACACAAACGTAGTTGTAATTCCGATGAATAAATATGTTCTGATTATATGCAACAGGGAAAATTGGCTTCTAAGAAATATCTGAATTGTTAAAAATATAATATAGATATGTATTTTGCAGAATACCAACACTTGTGCATTCATAAAAAACACAGCTATATATTACATGTACTTACTTTACCTATTGAATTATGCATAAACAATTTCATAGATCCCCGTGCACGATTGATTGAAAATTGACTTTTTATCGAAGTGCTATTAATACATCTACTAGGAAATATAAAAAAAAATATTTGAAATTATATGATCGTAATTTACATTCAAGTGATTAATAATACAAAGTCTATCCTGGAAAAAAAAGAGAGATCAAAGGATTTTTTTTCCTGAATTTGCAAAGTGAATCGTAATAAGTACCGGTAAATAGAAAACGTTTGGTTTGGTACAGTATAGTTCAAACACTTTTAAACTCTTGACTCAACGAGAAAAGACCGTGTCAATTACGGGAGTAGTAAGAAGCAGAGAGGAGACATTTGATGTTTGATCCGCTACGACAGCAGACGACAGGTACCAGTCGCCATTTCGTGCAGTATGAATGAAGTCTTATGATTTATCGAGATTAATCGTATAAGTAAATCTGAGGGCAATATAATTGGAGAAGGAAATAAAGAAATCACTCTACTGACACTGCGGTGCAATAGATTCGCACCACAAGCACTTACTACAGCTTTTTTTATCCTTTAATTTCATTCATTTTGCAGATTGAGATGTTGATAAAAAATCAATTAGCAATTTTCATGTCTGGTTAGGAAAATATTTGAATTGTTAAATCGTGTATCTTATTACAAAATACATATGTAATTTGAAGTTGTTCATATTTTATCTGCTCCACTAACCGATTTACAGAAATATCAGGTCAGTTTGTATCACAATATCATATTTTCTTTCTTAAGAGACTATGTTGAGATATATAGTTTGTTTGACAATATCTTCCTGGTTAGCTAGGCACACGTGCATTATCGTCTGCGTAGGATTAAATATACATGGACATATTTTATGATACCTTCGTGAAGTTTTATGGATTACACATACAATGTACACCATTTTACTTAACACCAATATATTTCGTTATGGAAATCATAACAGGATTACGCAACAGGAATTGGAAAAAAAAAATGAAAGAAAAACAAACAAACAACAACACCCCCCAAGGTACCTGTTTGCAGATATTTCTTATGTACTGTATATCGATGTATATAAAACTTACCTGAAAAGGCGAAGATAACGATTGATTATTATTTGTTTATTTTTCGTCCCGTTGAGAATATTTCACTCATATTGAGACGTCACCGTTGCTGGTGAAGGGCTGCAAATTTAGACTTATGTTTAGCACTAATGGCTTTTAGCAGTGAGGGTTCGTTTGCGTGCCACACCTGCTGCAACACGGGATCTCCGTTTTTAAAGACTCGTGAGTTCGAGCCCCGCGTTCGGAGCGGCCCGCGTCAAACCTAAGACGTTAAAAGAGTTCGGCATTTAGAAGCGAGAGCCACCGGTCTTTCGGATATGACCTTAACAAGGCAACGCTAGCGTAGCAGCCCCTCACAACACAAGATATTTAAACAATAGTCAATAGTGACCTTTGACTTTGAAAATTAATAGGGTTTACCCTCCCCATGGGCTTCATTTGTGAAAGGTTTGATGATTCCTCTGATGAATGTAAAGGCAAAGATAACGAACATGACCAATCTCGTAAGTCCTAAATAGAATACAAAAACAAGAGTTGGGCAATCACGGACCCCTGGACACACCAGAGGTGGATCAGATAACTAGAGGAGTAAGCATCCCTGTTGGCCGGTCACACCCGCCGTGAGCCCATAGTCTTGATCAGGTAAACGGAACAGTCCGTAGTCAAATCAGTGTGTGAAAAACGGCTTAACAATGGCTATGAAACACATCAGACAGCATGCTGTGTCCTATATTTTGTTCACAAGAATTTAAGTCAATAGTGACCTTGACCTCTGACTTGAAAATCAATAGGTTCATTCTCTCTCCATGGGCAACATTTGTGGAAGGTTTGATGATTCTCTGATCAATGCTACAAAGTCCTCTATCTTGTTCACAAGAATTTTAGTCAATAGTCCATAGTGACTTTGACCTTGAAAATCAATAGAGGTCATCCTCTCTCCATGGGCAACATTTGTGGATGATTTGATGATTCTCTGATAAATGCTGTGTCCTCTATCTTGTGTTCACAAGACTTTTAGTCAATAGTACATGGTGACCTTTGACCTTGAAAATCAATAGGGTACATCTCTCCTTGGGCAACATTTTGGAAAGGTTTGATGATTCTCTGATGGATACTGTGTCCTCTATCTTGTGTTCACAAGACTTTAGTCAATAGTACATGGTGACCTTTGACCTTGAAAATCAATAGAGGTCATCCTCGCTCCATGGGCAACATTTGTGGATGATTTGATGATTCTCGGATAAATGCTGTGTCCTCTATCTTGTTCACAAGAACTTTAAATAGTCAATAGCCCATAGTGACCTTGACCTTGAAAATCAATAGGGTTTGTCCTCTCTCTATGGGCAACATTTGTGGAAGGCTTGATGGTTCTTTGATGAATGCCCTGGCTTTTCTCGTGTTCACAAGGTTCCGGACACACACTTATCCGCACGGCAGCGAGCGATGCTATAGCCCATCCGCAACTAGTTGCGAGGGGATCAAAACGGAGGCCCCGTGTCACAGTAGGTGTGGCACGCAAAAGAAACCCCACTGCTAAAAGCCATGAGTGCTAAGCATAGGTCTAAATTTGCAGCCGTTCACTGGCAATGGTGACGTCTCAATAGGATTGCAATATTTTCAACGGGACGAAAAATAAACAAATAATCAATCGATGAGCTCCAAATCTTTTTAAGCGCCTGAAATGTATATAGTGGCTTTCCGTAGTCTGCTCCTAATGTCGTCATCAAACCCTATATAATGGTAAGCAGGCAATAATGAGATCAGACCAATCTTACGTAGGAGATCCCGTTTGCTTATGGATAGTAATGAACGATATACGTATATTCAGCTCTTGAAACAACCTAAATTGAATTATATTGCATTAGGAAACAAAGTTTGTTCTTGAATGGGAAACATTAGAAAGTAAAACAAAAAGACTACAAGAAAAGGAAGACATTATTACATGTATAGCGTTGGCTAGATAACGTAGTTCAATTGTTGCAAATCTTGTTTTGATCTTTTCTTTATTTTACAAGCAGATGAGATATGTGGTGGTTTTAATTCAAGGTTTGGATTAATTTTAGGCAAACATCACAATTAATTTCAGCACAAGACAACCCTATCTACATAACGTAAGAAACATGAAAATTAGTGACACTTAAATTGATGCCATCAAAGAAAATAGTCTTTGTTCGGCAGCTATAAATAATTTGGATTTTCTTTGGTACTCTTTAATCTACTATCTTTAAAAGAAAATTGATGTTTATTTTCTTCCTGTTGGCACAGCAAGCGGGAAAAATATCTCCATATAAATGCATGGCAAGAACCTTGTTGAATAAACATTTTGAGTTATGTTCGGAGAAATCCATCAAATCAAAAAAAACAAAAAAAAAACTGCGACGACTATGCAAATTTTCGATTCGGTAAACTTAAGTGATAGTGGACCTGAAGATTTTCTTGGATGTTTGCAAAGATGAAATGGAAGATCTCTTACATGCAGGAGTAGGATCAGTAAGATGTTGATAAATTTGGGGTTTTCGTGACATGAAAAGGTGAAGATTACCAACAGTGATGAATCTCATAAAACCCTACAAAAATATAACCTTAAGAGTGGAGAAAACACTGACCACTAGACACTCCAAAGGTGCTTAGTTAGAGTGAGCACCTTCTGTTTACTTTACCCTTTTTTTTTGTTTACTGAACCCTTTATCTTGATCATGTGTACGGTTGTTAATGTCCCTCTCGAGAATTTGTCACTAACCATTGCGGGTGGAGAGGTGCAAAATTTAGGCCTACATGTATGCCCGACACATATGACCGAGGGAGGGATTTTTATCGTGCCACACCTGTTGCGACACATGACCTCGGTTTTTGCGGTCTCATCCGAAGAACTGACCAATTTAGTCGCCCCTTACGAAAAGCAAGGGATACTGAGGACCTATTCTAACCCTGATCTCCACAGAACTCAAAATATACAGAGTCAAAATAATTTCATTAAAAATGGTCTGTCATTGGGGATGCAACACGCCAGATTCTCGTTTAATTAAAATCATTATTCGCAAATTCTACGGTCGCTATATAATGACCTTTGCGATTACAAATTATCACTAAGTCATATGTTGACTGATTTGTTTCATACCTTCTGTTAGACTGTCATTTTCGTACTAGATTTGACAACGGGTAATCCGTGTTCTTATTCTGACCTAGGCCATGGCGGTTTGTGGAACACGATTACGAGAATGGCTTAACCTTACTCTCCTGGTCCCTAATCCTGCCTTTCGCTTTTGTCGGAGGTCCGTGTTGCCCAGACTTGATATTTGGTATATATAAAAATTCATATCAAAATTAAGGATTATCTCCCTCAGGCATAGCTCTGACCTTCTACGTATTTGGCTCCAGATCTTGGCACTACATTGTTCACTTTATTACAAGTTTACTTTCAATGTTATCGGATTTCCTAAGCATTTCGTTTGAGCACCACTGATAGAGACCAATGTAATTCAGAAATGCGAATCTGGCGCATCAAAATGGGTACCGGTTGATTCTTATGACATGTCTATAATATTTTATATTATGATTACGTTTAACACGTTGTTAACTTCGTCTATTTATATATATAGCATTCGCCTTAATGACAGGCTGTAATGTAGCGGACAGTATGTAGGAAACTCCGTTTACCTGATCAGGACATTGGGCTCACGGCAGATGTGACCGGTTGACAGGGGATGCTTACTTCTCCTAGGCACTTGATCCCACCTCTGGTGTGTCCAGCGGTGGCCGTACTCTTGGTTTGTATTATATTTGGGACTTAAGCAGATTCCGAGGGCAGATTACGAGATTGATTGCTGTTCGTTATCTGCCTTCATACTGTCTCGCTAGTGAGCTAGATTTTCTGGCGATGTGGTAGTTTTTCTCCTGATCACGCAAGTTAAGTAACAGTGAGCGTGGTCAGTACCTGGATGGTTGGCCGCAATACGTTACAATATATTGTGGACTCTAAATGAGATTACTGAAACCCTCTGATTACTAGTATATTATTTATCAGTAGCCTGTCTGGATATACATATTTAAGTACTAGACACATACGTAGAACGATGCTTTCGGCGAATCGTGTATGGAATGTTGACGATTTCGTTTAATAAGGAACAAGATGTGGTGTGTCAAAACCGATAAGAATAGGTATAAGGCAAATACAATAGGTATAAGGCATGTAAAACTGATGCATTTTGAAAAAAAACATACTCAAAAGTTTCTTAGATTGGGTTTGGTTTACATTCACCGTAATTAAGACTTTTATGGAAAAGGGTTTTGACTTTTGACAAGATAACAGCATGCTTTCAGATTTACAAAACACTGCTGAGGAGACACTTTCTATTGATTTGTTGTTTAATGTTCCATTCGGCATTTAGAAAGGTCTTTTGCATATGACCTTAAAAATGGAGGTCCCCTGTTAAAGAACCCTCACTGCTACGGCCCTGAGCGCTCAGCATATATAGGTCTAAATTTGTGGTACTTCACCTACAACTGGTGACGTCACAATATGAGTGAAAAATTCTCGATGGAACGTACATGTACTACAGCCAAATAATCACTCAATCAGAACAGTATCAGTGAGGTATTTTCTACATGGTATTTCCGATTTTTAAGTCAAATACCTATATGGTAGGCATTTAGCAAAGGAACAGTCACTATACTTAGGTTAAATGTGTTCGGCTTAACACAGGGACTGATAGAGAATCGAACCCGGGCCGGTCGAGCGAAGTCTTAGGCCACACATCGCGTTAAGCCAACGTACGAAGGGAGGTAAGACCATTTAAACAATCGCAAATAGTGAAGCACATCACAAAAAGTTATACAGATTGAGATGTCATTTGTTTTTAAAGTCACCGGAGCCCACTCGATGACCTACATGTAATTACAATATGCTCCGCTCAGTGTTCGTCGTTCATGAATATTTCCAACGTCACAAAGAAGTAAATTTGTTTGGATAGCCGTGAAATAGTATGGCCGTGATGATCACCGAAATTCTGGACTTTGAATAAGATGTTTTGGTACTGCAGCAGAATGCCGGAAATGCATTCTTTTATTTAGCAATATCTATTTCGATTCCTGGACACAAGTACATACTGAGGATGAAACAAATGCCTGAAATTCTTGTTCCCTGGGTAAGGCGAGGGAGGGGTAAGGCGAGGGGTAAGGCCTGCTGTTGATTGGGATGGGATATGTGGATCGTAGGGGAAATGTAGAATTAATGTTTTTTTAAAAACATTTAGACAAAAATTCAAACTTGTGCAAAGTAATTAACTTATGGGTCAAAGGGTCAGGCCCAGTTTTGAGCTTTATGGATCCTATAGTAAAAATTAATTAATTTTATATTCAATATTTTTTTAAGGAAGTAGGCTCCTGAGCTTTTTAAGCACAACTGCGCAGGATGCTATATCTAAGTATTTCTGGTTCAATATTAATCCCATTGGTGTAAAAAATCTACCATCTATTACTGAACCTTATTCAGTTGATAAAATTTTCTGTCAATTAAATTTGAAAGGGTTTGGTAGGGACTATATTTTGTGGGCGGAGGGATTGATTAAATCGAAAGTTCAAAATCTGCATGATTTACTGTTTCTATTTCATCCAATAAACTTCTATTTTTATATCCTTAAAGGTATATCTCAGTTTTAAAATTTATGATACAAGTACCTGAGACTTAAAACTAAGGTAAAACAATGTAATTTATTAATTTGGTTGATGTATTTTCCCAAACAGACACCGATTCTTAAAAAAGTCGAAATTAATTTACATGAAAAGCTGTGTAAAAATTCAATATTTTGGCAATAATTTAAAAAATCGACCTTTTTTTTTTCTTCATTTTATATTTTAGACAAGACTTTGAAAATTACGTGAAATTTTAAAAAATTGACAATTAGTCCCAATATGTCTTTTTAAAAATATGAGTTTTTCCGAACATCAAGTGCAAAAAGGTCATTATTTATTTTCATTATATGTATTAAACTTTTTTTATACTGTAAGAAGACATGATTATGTGTCTATTCTATGTAATGATTGATTTGTATTGTTTATGATTTGTTTACAGGAACAGACAAATCAAGTTTAAATGAATAAATCTTCATTAAATTTTAAGTGCAAAAAGGTCATGTTTAAAAACTGTAGCTCAATAACAAGCATTCCAACCTCAGTTTTTTCTTTTTAATTTCCAATTCTCCTTCAATGTAGAATCAAAAATACACTTCCTAAAAAATTTACATTACTCTAAACCTCAGGAGCGAACCCCCTTAACGCCTGGGTTTGTCACAAACAAACTAGGAGCACAGTTATACACCATGCAAACCAAGTTGAATGGTAAGAGAAATTGTACGATGTCCGTTTGTCCCTTCGTTTCTCTTGTCTGTTCTTGCTGTTTGTCCATCATCTCTTATTCCATCTGAACATCGTCTTCTCCGTCCGTCCTTGTCGGTTCATCTCTCTGTGTATCGTCTGTCTCGCTTCAGTCCATCATCTCTCTTCCTCTGTCCATCGTCTGCTATCAGTCTCTTCTGTCGTCTGTCTGCTATCAGTCCTCTGTCCTCTTCTGTCTCGCTATCTGTCCTCTGTCTGTCGTTCTGTCTCGCTATCAGTCCTCTGTCCATCTTCTGTCTCGCTATCTGTCTTGTCGTCTGTCTCGCTATCTGTCCTCTGTCTGTCGTCTGTCTCGCTATCTGTCCTCTGTCTGTCGTCTGTCTCGCTATCAGTCCTCTGTCCTTCTTCGTCTCGCTATCTGTCCTTCTGTCTGTCGTCTGTCTCGCTATCAGTCCTCTGTCCATCTTCTGTCTCGCTATCTGTCCCTCTGTCTGTCGTCTGTCTCGCTATCTGTCCTCTGTCTGTCGCGCTATAGTCCTCTGTCCATCTCTTGTCTCGCTATCTGTCCTCTGTCTGTCGCTGTCTCGCTATCTGTCTTGTCTGTCGCCTATCAGTCCTCTGTCCATCTTCTGTTCGCTATCTGTCCTCTGTCTGTCGTCTGTCTCGCTATCAGTCCTCTGTCGTCGTCTGTCTCGCTATCTGTCCTCTGTCTGTCGTCTGTCTCCGTCTCTGTCCTTGTCTGTACGTCTGTCTCGCTATCTGTCCTCTGTCTGGTCGTCTGTCTCGCGCTATCAGTCCTCTGTCCCATCTTCTGTCTCGCTATCTGTCCTCTGTCTCGCTTATCAGTCCTCTGTCCCATCTTCTGTCTCGCTATCTGTCCTCTGTCTGTCGTCCTGTCTCGCTATCAGTCCTCTGTCCATCTTCTGTCTCGCTTATCTTGTCTGCCGTCTGTATCGCTATCAGTCTCTGTCCATCTTCTGTCTCGCTATCAGTCTCTGTATGCTTCTTGTCTCGCTATCTGTCCATCGTCTGTCGCTTTCTGTCTATCCGTGGGGATCCGGGTTAGAATAGGTCCTCAGAATCACCTTGGTAAGAGGTGACTGAATGCGCGGTCATTCGATGAGACCACAAACCGAGGCCCGTGTCACAGCAGGTGTGGCACGATAAAAATCCCTCCCTGCTCAAAGGCCCTGAAGTGCCGAGCATAGGCCTAATTTTGCAGTCCTTCACCGGCAATGGTGACGTTCCCATATTGAGTGAAATATTCTCGGTGGGACGTAAAACAATAATAATCGATCAAATCGCTTTCAGTCCACTTCTCTTCGTCGTTCGCTATCTGTCCATCGTCTCTGTCTCGCTATCTGTCCATCATCTATCTCCATCTGCTCAACTGCCATTCCACATTTTTATCGTTTCTCACTTTCTTCATCTTTCTCTCCATTTTTCCATTTGTACATCGTCTATTCCCTCAACTGTCATCTATAGGTCTCTTCTGTCCATTGTCCGTTCATTCAGTTTCTCATCGTCTTTCTCTTCATTTGTAGATCGTCTGTTCCTTCAAAATGCCTGTTAACTACGTATCGCCTTACCCTACATCTGTCAATCTTCTTCTGTCCATTGCCCGTCTGTCCCTCCATTTTGTTCCTCTTCTGTTGTCCTTCGTCTAGCTCTGTCCATCGTGCGTTCATCCATCTGTCGACCCCTCCATTTATCTTGGTCTGCCTATCGCCTGACTCTCCCCATTTGATAATATTGTTTGCCCTCCATGTGATCCCAAGCATCCCCTTGCGTGTCGTAAGAGATGATTAAATGGGGTGGTCATTCGGATGAGACCGGAAAAACCGAGGCCCCGTGTCACAGCAGGTGTGGCACGAAAAAGATACCCCGAGGTGTGGCACGAAAAAGACACCTCCCTGCTCAAAGGCCCTGATTGCCGAGCATAGGCCTAAATTATGCTGCCCTTCACGGGCATTGGTGACGTCTCCATATGAGTGAAATATTCTCGAGTGGGACGTAAAACAATAAATAATCAATCAATCCATCGTCTTTCACTTTGTCTGCACCTACATGTTCATCGTTTATTTCCCTTGAATGGGTTGCGTCTGGGCCGATATTTTGCAATGAAAACGCATTGGTAATTGCCTGTTAATTGGGAAAAAATAAAGTTTTCAATGAACAATGTGCCATAACTCTGATCAAATATCATTTGGCCAACTTCAATTATGGAAAATGTGAAAAGTCCATATTAACATTAGTCATAATACATGAGATGATTGATAATGATTAAAAGACTAACTGTATTTACATTTTTGTCATGGTGTACACATTCTTTCTGGACCCGGGTTAGAATAGGTCATCTATACCCCTTGCTTGTCGTAAGAGACGAGTGAAATTGGACGGCCCTTCGGATGAGACCGCAAAAACCGGGGGCCCATGTCACAGCAGGTGTAGCACGATAATCACCCCTCCCTGCTCAAAGGCCCAAAGAAATTTTGCAGCGCTTCACCGGCAATGGCGACGTCTCTATACGTGTACTATCAATCAACCTTCTCGATGGCATGCACGATTTATCTTTCTTTGCGAGCGTTAAAATATTGATCTTCCCAATATGAATGCATTCACCAATAAAAAAGATGAAATTACCTATTTACAGGGGGAAAAAAATTACGAATGTAAAATTCATTGAATCTTTGTCGTCCAGGAAGTTTTTTAAAAGTTTGTGTTTTGTTTTCTTTAATAGATATATATGTACACACGATGCAAAGTGAGACCATGTGTAGGTGACCTTCGTGTTTATTTCATTAATTCCCAGGAAATGAAAGTCACGAAATTGTATATTATGTATACTAAGCAATTCCATTCTTTTTGTCAAACTTTATTTGTCAGGTATCGATGTCAGAATTTTCCCCTCTTCCTTTTTTAATGCATGGAATACAATTATTAAAGAAAATTAAGACAAAAGAAGATGGGGGGGGGGTGTCAAAAAGACTTTAAATGAGTACAAATGCACTCACGCAGGTTTTTTTTTTTTTTTGGTTGTTTTTTTTTGTTTTTTTTTTTTTTTTTTATTATTATTACTATTTTTAAAAATAAAGGATGCACATACAAGGACGACACAGATTCAGGACAGGGTACACAAGCCACCACAGCCTGTCCGTCGGCTAATTTCTAAACGGGTCATAGGTAAATACATGTACTTGTACATAAACAGAGCAGTAGTTCTGCGGCTGTCGCCTTTATCTGTCTTCCTGCTTTTAAATAGATGTAGGTCCTTCTTTATCTTTTTTTCTATATCTCTTTGACATTCTATTTCTATGCTGATTTTTTATTTTTATTTTTTTGTTTACAAATTCACTTCCCTTCCTGGAAAAACAAAATCACTAAATCTATGTTCTTTGTTAAAAAGCTGTAAATAGGTTTATTATATTTGGAAAACAATTTAGCTGGGTTTATGTATGTCTCTGAAATATAATTAATGCATGTGCGGTATCGGTTCTTATTTTCTAAATATTTACATTTATAAGGTTTTTTTCCTTGTTAATTCTGTTACAGAGATCATATATCAATGACGAGTAAATCATACGGCAGCACTTTGCATTGTGACATAAGTGGTTGTTGTTTAGATTACAGAAACATTGAACTATGGCAATATTTTCGCTTGATATGAAAATAGTTGTCATCGTATACCCCCCCCCCAAAAAAAAAAAAAAAAAAAAAAAAAAAGCAATTTGATCATACAGTGTTCTCACTTTACATCACGTTAAATATTGTCATTTTAGCAGCACATACAGACCATAATTATAGACACAATGTAGAGTGATGTTAACGTAAATATAGACAATGAAGTATGCTTTTATTGTCATTATTGGGCAAATGATGGTCGCCAGCTTTGTAAAGAAAAAAAAAACAAATCTTCTACGATGTTGATGTTTGCCATACCCCCATAATAACGCCCCCATACTTCCTTCTCTAAATAACAATTGAAATAGTGATATTTGAATTTTTGTTCAAGTATATTTAATCGATACATATATGCAATGATTTTGTTGTTGAAGATATAATTTTTTTATACGAGTGAGACAGAATCTGCCCTGTCTCATAAGTGAAATATACTTTATATCCAACGACGAAATCATTGAATTTTCTGTTTATTGCATTTTCTTTGGTTTTTCCTCTAGTATTTTTCGACGTCCTTGTTTTGACGGGAAAATATAGTACCTTTTAAGAAATATTTAAAATATATATAAAAAGTACAACCTTAATTAAATTTTATTTTCGGTATTAAAAATAAAAAAAACAACATGAAAAATAAAAAATATATATAACTTAAAATGAAGGCGCTTTTATGCATTGCGGATGATATTGCGGCAAGGACAAGTAGTTTCGGTTGTTCTTTTCACACTGTGTTTTATTATTTAGTGACAATTTGTGAAAACAATGGATGAATTTCAGTAAACAATTGCATCTACTCAGACAAGGTGCTAATTAACATCTGTATATGATATGAATATGTTGATTCCTAAAGTATATATTCAACCATGTATACACATAGCAAAATTTATGTACATAAAAATTTACAATAAGATATTGAATGAATTTTTTTTTTAAGAATTTCATCTTCAATCTTTTTCCTATATTAGAAAGAGTAGTGACCTTTTGGCTGTGCCAGTAAGTTCGAATGATTATTTTGAATAGCATTTGAACAAGAATATTGCTACTTGATTGGGAAATATTCATCTCATTCTTTGCCTTCAAAATACATCAATGCAGGCATTGCTTGGAAATAACTATTAATACGAATTTACACACATTCTGCAAAATGCATGTGAATTACATTTGCACACGAGGAGAAAAATGTGTATAATATGTAATTATAGATATACTGCTATGATTAAATGAATGCGAAGATTTAGCAATATAACCTCAATTTGTTTAAAACCTGCGTCACCATGCTTAATCTGTACCCAGGTGTGTAGCCATAACATATTATATTTACATGATGTTACTATCTACGTACCATTGCGCGCATAGCTTCAACTGGGATAAAGCGACAAGTCATGTAAACATTAGGGGAAAGTTTGGTTTTTTTTAAAATCCTTTACTTTAAATGTATTTCAAAGCTTTTTAAAATCATGCCTACTTGTATGATCAAAGTAGACTAATTATAGAATGAAATTGTTTCAGAAAATCATAATTGTTGTGATCATTTCCTGTGTATGGGTACCTGTCGTATGACATGTAAGTGGTGCAAATGAATGTTCATTGTATCGTATAAAGGTCATTGATTGAATGGTATACTAATGAGGACGTACAATCTTAATTATGAAAATGACATGTTTAACCTAAAAGTGAAGTCACGCATATCAGGATAAACAAACATCCTTCTTTTAAACGCTTCAAACAAGAAGACAACAATTTGTTGCGTCTCGTTTTCAAGGTCAAGGGTAGAAATCTGGGTCCCCCTTTGAGTTTGGGTCACCTCTTACAACCCACAGGCTGTGAAAACTCTCCGATAATCGGTTCCCATGCCACCCCGTTGTGAGAACACGTGCCCGCATTTCGAACTTTGTCCATTATCTTTTACTATACTTTGGGAAAAGGTGTCGTTTTATAAAAATGTCCAAATGTTGTAGATAACCTCGCAATATACAGGGGCTTGAAGATATGGCAATCATTGTGATTGGAGCACCTGCTTAAGCTCCAAGATTAATTTATACGCTTTGACATTTGATCAATAAACAGACTAAAATATCTTTAAAATGTATTATGGATAACACTGCAAAATAGCATAGTTTACAAATAATTTTATGCAGTGAAAAATCACATATTTTTCATCAAAATCTGAACACTTGCAAACTAGACTTAAAAGTACATGTTTGCATATGAACAAGGAGGAGGGAAATTTGCATATGCATGGACGGGTAAATTCCACTCGTAACATAATTATATGTACAATAATTCAATATGACGCTGAACAAAAACTTATCAGAAAGAAGGTAGACGCTAGCTGGAAATTCCAGTCGCGTTCATAAGCATGGAAATTTATGCACGGGTGTTTAGCTATGCATACTAATGTGTTTCACTGGGTACAGATCCGGGAACGTCAAATCCAAGGTATCGGAATTTCAAAATTACCCACATTGAGGACAAGGAAGTCTATATGATGTTACTGGGCACAGCTCTCCATTAAATGCCCTCCATTAGGAAACGTATTGTAATGACATAAAGTGTGCATTTGTCGTGATAAAACATTTATTACCGTTTTATCTTGGAAATATCCGACATTGCGTCCACCTCCTGGGTATTAAATTCTGTAGATTTTGGTTATCATGCGGTTTTTATTTCAATAGTCAACGTGTTCTATTTTTAAAAATATACATGCAGCTAGATATTTCACACTGCAAAATATGGGGGGGGGGGGGGGGCGGGGGGGGGGGGGGGAGCGTGTTGGTGGGGGGGCTTAGGACTTAAGATTTCTTTTCTTATATAAGTTCAGCAGTTATATAGTTCTTACACCGATGAAATATACATTGATTTAGACAATATATCATTGATTTAAGTAAATATTATGGAAGAGATAAAATGCTGAGATATCAGAACATTAATTATTCATAACTTAAGGAGACAAGGTAGTTGGGAAATAATTAAAGATTGGCTGAAGAGCATCCAATAGATGCACACCTTTTCTATTTATTTCCTCCTGGGGATACCTTCCGTCTACCCTAGATTTGATATCAATTGACGGGGGGTCACCAGGGTGCTACTCTGGTCGATCCTGGCGTATCTTCACGCATTAACAATTACACGTAACTTTGCAGCACAATGGGCCATTTCAGGTGCACACAAGACTAATTTACAATACTACTGACTGGAACCATTTCTTCGAAAATGATATTTTTTTTTTTTTTTTTTTTTTGGCATTGAAAAAGAATTAAAAGCTTGTGGTTTTTATTATGTGTTTGGAAAAGCATAATGAAATAACAGCATAATTGTAAATTGAAATCTTATTAAACAGAGGTCAGACTTATTGAAAACCTGTTTTTCTTGATTCTGTTCTATTAAATGTGCTGTTGATCGCGATTTCATTATTTAATTTGAATATAGATATTCCTATTACGACATTGAATCCCCTAACTATTGTTAATGGCTATCAATAAATCTTTGTATAACTTATATTGTCGGTTAAATCATAGCAAAATGTTTGATTTTGTAAAAGTAAAAAACAAATGTTACACTGTTTATCAAATACAGAATTTGGGTTACAAAAGGAGATGTTAAATTTAGTACCAATATAGTTAATATGTGATGGATAAGTTGTAATTGTGTGTAGAATGCCTTCATTATCTAAATAGTATGTTTTATAAAATCTTTATGACAAACTCCACAGTATATGTTACAAGTTGAAATTGACATGTAATGCAATTTCATTTTGTAAATTTTTATTATTTTTTGTCCGCAATTGTAGAGCGAATTCCTGAACAAGAGAAGGTAGTCTCAAAGAAGAATTAGTCGGGTTGACGTTCGATCCCGACACTTTTTTTTTCTCTCTGGTATTTTTATTTTATCTTTGCTATCTTGTAAGTGATTGAAGATATAAAACTTGACAACACGTCCAAATTGCAATAGGTGTCGACATAACTCCATTGCTAACGTCAGATAAAAAAAAATCTACATCGGTCGTAAATATTGCATGCATTATATGTAATATTACCAAGAATTGATATGTGAAAATATACACTTGTATAATCTTTGAACAATATAAAAAAAAATTATCATATCATTGCATTGCCCTGAACAGAATTGAACTGACGTATACCGTTAGCTGACCGTGATTTGTGACTATGACAAACAAAAGTGGGAATAGTATTTTTAAAAAAAACCAGTTTATGACGTCCTTATGGGTGCATAATTTACAAATCGTGAGGATATAATAAAAAAAAGAACCCACACAATTTCGGTCTTTAGTTATATTTTTGAATAATTATCAGCCTAAAAGCGGCAAGCCTTAACTTCAGCCATATTCTATGTGAATATAGTTAGAAATCACATCACAAAGTACATAAAATTCTCAGGTCAGTATTCTACATGTAACAGAGATCCGTGAAATGTGAAACGTACTCCGTAGCCCCGCCCCTTTTTGTACGTGCTCAGAGAGCCGACGAAGAAGCAGAAATCACGCATGTTTATACTTCCAATGTTACTGTAAATTGCCGCTGCCATTGTAACTATAGTGCGCGTATGAGTACAGAACTACATGTATTTGATAAATACGTTGGAACTTCCGGCAGAGTACGCCGACATGCAGCGTAGTTGTTCATACCCTCGTGTATGTACACGCTGACTTTCATCGCGATACTCTTGTAATGACGAAACCGATTCATAGTAAACTGATACGAGACACTAAAGCTTGTAACGATTCTACAATACCCGAGACAACACCTTATTCCGAATTTCAATTTAAACGATCATTAATCTTATACAGATACATGTAGTTTATTGACAAATAATGGGCCCCTAAGGGCATAGTATTAGACATGTATGAGCATTGCGATTAAGTACAACATAATTGATCAGCAACTAAAGATACCAAGGGACGATGCATAGGGAACATATAGTCATAGATATACAAATACATGTATTATGAATATCGGTGCTAAAACTTAAATTCATGCTGCAAAGTGGAACTAGCATTTAGAGAATTAGATTATGTTCGAACAAGTAGATTACAAATGGTTTCTTGACCATTTATTTTGGTCAGTTTCAGAGCCTCCTACCCATTGGTAGGGTGATACATGCATCTAGGGTGATAACTACATATATTAATTTTACAGTTTAATCCCCTAATAAAAAGCATTAGAATCTATTTTGATGATATTGCTTACAACTGCAAAGACCGAATCACCAAGTTGGTTTTGGGTATGAATACAAGAACTACTTACAGGGTTTTAAATATGTAATATATGAACTGTTTTAGGTTGAAATGTATAAAACTGTTGACAATTTGATGCTTTTATTTTCAAGAAAAAATTAATTAAATACTTGGGTTATTAATTTATTTTAATTTTGCACTCCTTTTTGTCGTGTACGATATGACATCATGAGTGCGTAAATGTCAACATGCTGTATCTTTTTTCGTGTACATTTAATTGTGATGTAACAATTATACTTACCTAATGGCTGTTCATGAACCGCTACTTCCCCAAATGATTGAGCGGAAAGTTAAAACATATACAATAAAGCACAAACAAATACATTTTCTAAGAATGTAAATATAAGCAATAAATTATGTTTATTGAAAGATGTAGTCTCATAACTGCAACGGTGTGTGCAACACAAATTATCAAACGCGCGTTATTCAATTTGTATACACACACCGTTGCAGTTATGAGACTACATCTTTCAATAAATCATAATTCATTGCTTAAGTACATGTACATGTATCACTCTAATACAGAGAGTCATGTCATATGCAATCATCATTGAAGATCATGGATATTTTCTTAGTGATATATTGGGACCCTGCAGTGAATTACTGGTGCCCTGCAATAGTCGGGTTCCCTGAGTGAGGTCTCTCTCACTCATGTCGCCTCCACAGTGGCGGATCCAGGGTTTGTCGAAAGGGGGGGGGGTCTTTGAAAAAGGGGGCCTGCTATAATATAAATCGCTGAACTAGAGATTTAGGATGAAGCCCAGGGAGTGAAGCACCGGAAGCTCTTGAGTTTAAGGGCTTTTAAAGTTATTTTTAGGGCTTTATTTACCTATAATTCTAAACATAATGATAATTTTGGTCACGAAAGGGGGGGGGGGTTAGCCCCCCTCTAAATCCGTATATGCTCCATGCAATCGATTCTACATCTACATGAACTTATATCAATATGTTACAGATCCAAATTGATTTTGACCTTGTTGACCGAATTTTGAAAGAGTTACGGGCCTTGAACTTGGCAAATAATGCCACAAAGCGGGTGCCCTTTTGTGATATTTCCTTTTACTATGCTATCTCGTTACTTTTGATGAAAAGATGGAAGTTTATTAGTAGTACCAGTTCCAGGTTATTCCGGTGTACACCAATTTGAACCGCTAATTATACAACGCGTAAATCAAGATACAAAATCAGATATATTAGTACCAAGCTATTTTCAGCCCTGCCTACACGTGTATATGTTGCAATCGCGGCCCTTGCACAATATCACCCCTTTTGATATAGTATCCATTTAATGAGAAATGAAAAGGTGTCCGATGATAACCTGTGTTCAATGTAATTTGATATTGAAATCTGAATCGCTAAGAAGAACAAGGAAAACTTATTTGATCTTTTGACTCTCTAAGATCTCAATTATATCTTTAAGAGCTTTGTTTGATGGTGAAATAAACGGGAAGCAATATCGTACGTAGATTATACATTTTTATAGTAAAATTGTGTCCTATAAATGTCAAAGATGCTCAAGTTTCTCGGTGTCGTGTTTAATGATACGTGGCTGTTTTTACATAATAATGTTAGGGTTTTTTCTTAATCTATATCTTTTTATAAATAACTCATTTTCACCTCCTTTTGGTTTGGTTTTTTAAGCTGTTTATTATATGATGTAAGGTATGGATATGTCAATTTTCTTTGAAAATATTGTACAAATATAACACGTTTTTAAATTGTTTGTTAAATTGTCAAATATTTAGTTAAGTGGTGTTTATCCTATTTCGAGGGAGCATATCATAGTACATTTCGTCATTCACAAAGTAAACACAAATGGCAAGGCTACTTGATGGGATTTACCCAGTTTACATTGCTCTAAAAAACACTTTTTTTGAAAATATGCTTCAATTATTTTAAAAGATATACGGTCTAAATATTTTGTTATCACATGATGACTGAAATTAAAGAAATAAAGATATAGATTTAAGAATGTGAGAAAAGTTAAACACACAAAAGCGATACTCTCCGGGACGAGGCTTAAGTAGCCCTAGATAGTGCATCCTACTGTCTGTCGCATAATTCTCTTTTGTTTTATCGGTACATCTAGGGGGGTTTGTTTCACATCTTCTTAAACAAAATAAATATACCTTTTCATGCAGGTATAGCAACCCAAGCCGTCGCCATACGATATTATTGTTCCGAGAAAAAAAACTCGGTAAAATTATCCCATTAGCGCGGTCAAATATTTATTTACTTGTTAAAACAATTTTTCTTTACAGATATAAATCACAAGATGAGTGAACAGAAATTGTCAGTTTTCATCTACGCTGAAACAGTTGCTGCTTTGATGGGTTTTTTTTGTTGTTGGAATATTTGAGAACAAAGACAAACATATATTGCTTTTTGACTTGTCAACTTTTCTTTTGGAATTTATCAAATCACGACGCATCTTTCTCATTTTTCTCATTTGTTGTGCATTTGTAAATGATATTCGCAATCTTGAAACTTAGAAGGCTATAGTTTTCATAATGATGGCATCTTTTATCTGCAAGAAGTCATCAACGTGTTTTCACCAGCAAAACTCGACATGTCTCGCCCAACCACGTGATTCGACTGGTTTGATGTCTATGCTGATCTGTGGAATACATCCCCCAAAACCAACAAATTTGACTACCTTGATAAAAAGTATTTAAACATTTTTTTTTTATTTAGTCAAATTTGTATATATCTAAATTCTTTTTATTATTCAATTATCAAGTTGAAAAATTTATGAATTATCATATTTTTCTCATTAAAAAAATATGAATTTATATGTGCTACCATTTCGAATTTACTGATATTTTTTATCGTTGTTTTTAATCTATAAGTATTTGATATGTTTTATATATTTAATATTTCCGTTAGATACATACAATATACAATAATCCTGCAAATCGCTTTAAAATAATTCTATATTTAGCGATTTATAAATCTTGTATTATGATAATAATATTTAACAAATCGCAAAGTTTTCGATTTAATATGATTAAACGGGGCTTTGTAAATATTCCGTGGCAGTTTTCTCCCGTACGATAATCATGCACATATAAATAGTATTCGATACTTCATATGTTACTATGGCAACAGGGGTTCTAAGTGTTGTGGGATGATCCCTCAGATAAAACCGTCTCCGGAAAACGTGGTTATCTATAACAGTATACTCAAAACCAAGTCAAATCCCTCTGTACATCACATAGTTTCCCAGAAATAGAAACCATGCCTACATTTAGAATCATTTCCACCCTGCGATGAGACGAATAATTAATTATTTATATTCTGTGAATGGGCGTGAATTAAACCTATCTCGTCTTTCACATCCTTTGACTTGGTGTTCATCCCGGAGACTTTGGACTTGCATTTTGTGGAAACCTTTTATTGAGATATAAACATTTTGGAATACAGTCTCGACCATTTGTCCGCTATAGAGTTTATCCAAAGCATTTGGCTTGAAATAGAGTTTAAGTGTGTATTTATCCCTTTCAAAACGTTAATCACAAGATGTAGACTTTATTCGACACATGAACACTCGATGAAACACTTGATGAAGTACATTTGAAGTATAAAATATCTAAAAAGCGATGGCGGCACTCGTCATTATGAGTTTCAAGTTGATACGATATCACTTGTATCTATCAACATTATACTTCATTTCAAATTCAATACAACACTATCTATACTTTTGCCACGAACTGTATTTCTTTCGACGGTCACGTTACTTGCACATTTAGCAACAAACACAACAACACACATTGGAGCGCTACAGCTGTAAGTGGAAGACAAAAGTCAAGCACGCAGTTTTAATATACTTGTCCGCAGGACTTTACTTCAAAATCGTATTACAAACTATAAACAATTGAGTTGATATAGCATAAAAGTTTCAAATTATGTATATTATAAACCAATACAAAATACTCGAGTGAAGGACCCCCGCACTTATGATACTCCACTCCACGCAAAGGGTGTATACCAATAGATATATAAAGAACACTCGGGAATCAATAGACACAGCTGTCTAGGCACGGAATACATCAAAATAAAGCGCGTTTTGTATATAGTAATACTATTTTTAAACAAATTGTCATCACGAAATGGAAAATATGTACACCAATCATTGCAGCTTCCCCAGCCAAATTATCTGTCTACAAGTCTCTGGTCTTGTAAACTTGTTTTAATAATGTTTTCTGCATCTTTTATCAAATTCGTACTGCACTTCTCTTGGACGCCATGCCCTCGGTACTTTAGGCCAATGGAATCGGTAGACCAACCTTGTTCCGTCCTCCCTGCTCATGAACCCCGATTTGTAATAGTGTCTGCAAGAACATGAGAACCAAATAAACTGAAAGGCGCATTAGGTGTCAATTTAGTGTTGTATTTTCAAATCTCATTTTTCATTTTAAAGCAAACAATCATTTTAGAGTCTGATATCTATAAAAAGAAAATGACATGCCTTATTCCACGACTTAGTTTTTCGAAATTCATGTCGGATTTTCGTTTCTTTTCTCCCCATTTTCGACTAATGTCGGTCGTGTCCACGAATCGGAACGTCCCAGTATGTAGATTAACCCATCGGACGGACTCCGTGCCACTTCGAAGTTGTTCCAGGATGAATTTCCATAATAACACATTCTTGGCTCCTTCAAAATACATTTATTGAGAATTTGAACGCACATGACAACTAACATAATTATTATATATGTGATATTGTTTTCAGGTTTGGTGTCTAACTGGGCTGAAAATCATTTTATATTGCCGTCGCTTATTTAATAATATGTATAATTTGTTGTGGACAGACACATATGTTGCAACCAAAATTAAAGACCAAAATACATTTGTACCATTAACTTGTTTGTGGCAAATAACATATCTAGTGTATATAATAATACAAGAGCAAATGGCAGTACCAGTATTAGTGCAACTAACAATCTTCTCAAGGAATGAAGCTAATTTTGACCTAGGTTATACGATATAATCTAATCTTGGTGCAGTTTACGCTAAATTAATCCGGAATGAAGCTAATTTTGACCTAGGTTATACGATATAATCTAACTTGGGTGCAGTTTACGCTTTATAATCCGCAAAATTAGCTTCATTCCGTATAATTTAATTATAAAAATTGTATTTAACGTTGTGTGATGAACAATTTGCGAGATAATTAAGGATTTTGAATGCGGCGGACGAATTTTGCCGTAGCAACAAAGTAGAAACAATAACGTCAAATGCATCATGACGTCATTCTAGGACGTCACAACGAGCAAGTTAGATTATACAAAATAATTGATGTTGCTCAATCGTGTTTCAGCCAATCAAATTGATTGTAACAAGTAAAATTAAATTATTGGCAAATAACAAGATATATTAGGTCAAACGGCAAACAACATGCAAGATTTGGGCAGCTTCTCCATCGTCAACCTGCCATATTTATGTAGCAACATTCCATCATCACCTGCATATGTTTCTCAACTTATTCGATACGTAAGAGCTTGTTTTGCGTATGATAAATTTTTAAATTGAGACATACTACTTAAAAACAAGTTGATGTTACAGGGGTTTGAACATTCACGTTTAAAGTCAGCATTTCCCAAATTCTATGGTCATCATAACGATCTGGTCTGCTAATACAACCTGCGATTGGGTTAAATGCTGTCTGGTGTGTTTCATAACAATTGTTATGCCGTTCTTTATACGCCAATTTTTAATACGGATCACTCCGTTCACCTGATCTAGATAAAAGTTACAGCGGATGTAACCGGTTGACAGGGGGTACTTACTCCTCCTAGACATCTGATCCCACCTCTGGTATACCTTGGGCTCCGTGTTTGCCCAACTGTTAATTTGTATTCCGCTTAAGACTAATTAAATTGATCACTGTTTTTTATCTTCATCTTTTCATCAAATGACAAGATAAGTTCACGTGACAGAATGAAGTCGTCTGGTCCTTAGATTGGGTCACGTGACAAGCTTAGGGCAAATGACAAGTTTAGGTCAAACAACGATATTAGGTCAAATGATAAGATCAAAATCATTACAAGTACCTCTTTTGCCTTTGCGACACATAAACGAACTCTGGTCAATATATTCGGAATCGTCCTCCGTTTTGATTTCATGTGGAGCATACGGAGGGAAGGAGCTGTGGAATGTCGGAAGTGTAGGGTTACATGGCGGGGGGTAGCCGTAGTAGAGACTGCTGTCCGGGTTCACGTAGTTGTCGTCTGCGACGCAGCAAAGACTGGAGTCACATGGGTGACAGAAATTAGAATATTGACCTGTCTCCGGACTCTGTTCATAGGGTGCCTCATTAGGAAGAGAGATGAGGTGTTGGTTTGGATCAAAATGAGCTGTAAAATAAAAAAAAATAATAAGTTCATAATATTATAGAACATAGTCGAATGAAAAGTCGTGGATAGTTGACAAAGTTGTGGCGATATTAATTTATTCATTGTACATGTATTTGCAATTTTACTTCTATGTAGTGAATCTTCAATGCTCTATCTTTCTTTTTTTTTCTAAATATACCCGTGGGGGTCCGGATTAGAATAGGTCCCCAGCATCCCCTTGCGTGTCGTAAGAGGCGACTGAATGGGGCGGTCATTCGGATGAGACCGGAAAAACCGAGATCCCGTGTCTCAGCAGGTGTGGCACGAAAAAGATCCCTCCCTGCTCAAAGGCCCTGAGTGCCGAGCATAGGCCTAAATTTTGCAGCCCTTCACCGGCATTGGTGACGTCTCCATATGAGTGAAATATTCTCGAGTGGGACGTAAAACAGTAAATAATCAATCATATTTCTAAATGTTTTGTTAATTTTATTTGAACCTATAACCGGCTGTTGATATTTTTTTCTACAAATTATATTATTCTATAAACGGATCAATATATCTGCGGACTCATCCATCTATTCATCTGAAAGCAAGCATTTCGAAAATTAATTCCGTTTATCATATAGATAATGCGTTGTCACTTGATGAATAGTATCAGCCAATGTCCATATATTAATATTTTCTATGTATTAAAGAACTATAATTGTTATGGATCAGAAATGTACATGTAACTTACGCGCATAGTCTACGTGTCCCTCATTAATGGGCGTTCCCGAATGTTATTTTTAGATCAGCGTGAAATATCCATAGCAATGGTTTAAATTTCATGTGAATTAAGAGTATAACTTTATCATACACTTTTCTACTTATCAGGAAAGTGTGTGGTCAAAGCCAAGTACTTACCTTTTAATACTATCGTATTAAGCATTGGAAAAACGCACAACGAATTATAATGATGCAATAAAGACTGTTTTAATTTCCTTAGAGCTAACTATGATATATGTTATCAAAAGTCACCATACACTGCAATCACATGTGAGGAAACTATTCAATTTCCACGATGGTAGTATATAATATCAATTAACAAGGAAATAGTACAATTTACATGTAGAAAAGTGTGTTTCATAGAATTACATACAATACTTAACAAAGATAGATCAGTCTTTTTAAAAAAAAAACTTATTCCTAATCTACTTCAATAGCTAAGTGCAGCTGTAATTTGCACTGTAAACATTTGTTTGTCTTTTTGATCGATTTGATTAGATAAATGTTAACTGAATCTTCCCGTTTGTTCTCGTGTTTAGATATATATTCATTGTGTCCTACCATATATTTCGTGTTTAGAAAGATTAAACGTGTCTTACGGTTCGTGCTCTTGTTTTTGATATAAATGTGTATTAGTTGTTTTCCTTTTAATTATTAACTGTGTATTACCGTTTGTTTCTTGTTTTAAGAACTATTATTAACTGATGTACTATATATTGGTTATATTAACGTATGAGTCTTTCTTCTTGTTAGAAGATATCCCTTAACTGTGTCTTCTAATGATTTAGATATATATTAACTGTGTCTTCTTTTGTTAGATATTAACTGTGTCTTCTATTGTTTAGATATATAATACTGCTGTCTTCTTTTGTTTAGATATATTAAACTGTCTTCTTTGTTTAGATATATTAACTGTGTTCTTTCGTTATAGAATATACTGTGAATCTTCTTTTTGTTTAGAATATATATTAACTGTGTCTTTCTTGTTTATATATATGCATTAACTTGTGTCTTTCTTTTGTTATTATCACGATATATAACTGTGTCTTCTTTTGTTATCGATAATTAACTGTGTCTTCTTTGTTATAATATTAACTTTGTCTTCTTTTGTTTAGATATATTAACTGTGTCTTCTATTTGTTTCGATATATTAACTGTGTCTTCTTTAGTTTAGATATATTAACTGTCTTCTTTAGTTTCGATATTAAAGGACATATTTTTCTCGATATTTTGCAAGCCCGACATGATGTGTGACGTCATATAAGCCCTTTGAATGTGTTTTATTATGGTAAAGTCCTTGTGTCGACAAAAAAAAATTCTCGCACCTCCCTTCGAAAAAGTGGGGGGAAAAAACTCAGGCTACCACCCTTATTCTGACAGCTAGTACACCCGTAAACGACACACAACACCCGAATGTAAGGTTATCTGCAAGCTGTTAACGTGATAATTGCCTTTTTTGTCCATTAAATCGAATTTATTTATAATATGCCTGACAGTTGTATACATTCAAAGGGCTTATATGACGTCACACCTCATGTCGGGCTTGCAAAATATCGAGAAAAATATGCATATTGCAAGATTTGAATTTCATTGCTTTCAAACTTGAAACCAAAGCAAAATAATTAATTAAATTTACAAATTCCAAAAAACATTTTTAGTAATTTTATTTTAAAAAACATTTGTAGTAATTTTAAGCATACAAAGAAGGGATTTTGCATACAAAGTAAAAAAAAAAAAAAAAAGTTTTAAAACATGGGATGTGTCCATTAACTGTGTCTTCTATTGTTTACATATTAACTGTGTCTTCTATTGTGTTCATTTGATAAAATAGATAACAAAAGAGTTAAGTAAATGTCTATTATATATCATGATTCAAAATCTATTGCATTATAAACCAAGATCAAAACAAATGAACGCAATAGACTAAAATATAGAAAATTAATTGGCTGGGACAAGTAATACAAACAACAGTTTACTCAATGACTAGGTTTGCAAATCAATCTAATTAAATTAGAGTCTTTGATCCGCTCCCATAGCCTATTTGCGATAGTATTTGGGAGCGGATCAAAGGATCTAATTTTAATTAGATTGGTTGCAAATGAACACAAATAGAAACACATTAATATGTAAACAAATAAAGACACAGTTAATGACACATTCCCATGTTTGTAAAACGATTTTTTTTTTTTTTTTTACTTTGTATGCAAATCACTTCTTTGTATGCCTATAAATGATACAAATGTATTTAAAATAAAATGACTACAAATGTATTATTGAAATTGTAAATTGAATGAATTATTTTGCTTTGTTTCAAGTTTTGAAAGCAATCGAAAATTTCAAATCTTGCAATATGCATATTTTTTCTCATATTTGCAAGCCCGACATGAGGTGTGACGTCATATAACCAGTTGAATGTTATATCACTGTCAAGGCATATTATTAAATAAATTCGATTTAATGGTGACAAATAAGGCAATTATCGTTAACAGCTTGAAGATAACCTACATTCGGGTGTTGTGTGTCGTTTTACGGGTGTACTAGCTTGTCAGATATAAGGGTGGTAGCCTGAGATTTTTTTCCCCAACTTTTTCGAGGGAGGTGCGAGAATTTTTTTTTGTCGACACAGAAGGACTTTACCATAATAAAACACATCAAGGGCTTATTATGACGTCACACATCATGTCGGGCTTGCAAAATATCGAGAAAAATATGTCCTTTAATAATCGAAACAAAGAAGACAGTTAATTATAATCTAACTAAAGAAGACACAGTTAAAATATCGAAACAAAAGAAGACACAGTTACAATATATACTAAACAGAAGAGGAAGTGACCACAGTTAATTATATCGAACAAAAGAAAGACACAGTTAATATATCTAAACAAAAGTAAGACAAAGTTATATAATAAACAAGAAAGGACACAGTTAAATATATCGAAACAAAGAAGACACATGATATATCTAAACAAAAGAGACAAAGTTAATATATGATAAACAAGAGAAACACAGTTAATATATCGAAACAAAAAGAAACACAGTTGAATATATCAAAACAAAAGAAGACAACATTTAATATATCTAAACAAAAGAAGACACAGTTAATATAATCTAATACTAAACAAAGAGAGCAGATTAATCTCTACAACAATGAAGACTACAGTTAATATATCTACACAACAGACACAAGAAAACAAACAAGAACCACATTAATATTCTAAACAATTAGAAGACACAGTTTAGATATCTATTAACAAAAGAAGACACACAGTTAATATAAATCACAATAATAAGTAACACATAGTAAATTATACTAAACTAGGGTAAACAAAGGTAATCAAACACAGGATACAAAACGTATATTAATATCTAAACAAGGAAGCACAGACGTAAGTACAAGTGTAATTTTCTAACAACGAACGATACCTGTAGACAGACACTGTAATATTTCTACGTATGATTATGGCTGACTGGAATTATCATAACACGGGAAAAACGGGAAAGTTCAGATAACATTTAATCTCAAATCAAATCACATAAAAGACAAACAAAGTGTTACAGTGCAAATTACGCTGCACCTTAGCTATTGAAGGTAGATATGGATAAGTTTTTTTAGTTTAAAAGACTACTCTGAAGATCCATTTGTTAAGTATTTGTTAATATTTCTATGAAACACACTTATTCGTCACAATTATATTGTACTATTTATCACTTGTTAATTGATATATAAGTTACTACCATTCGTGGAAATTGAATAGTTTTCTCACATGTGATTGCAGGATGTATGGTGACTCTTGATTAAACAATATCATAGTTAGCTCTAATAGGAAATTAACAGTCTTTATTAGCATCATTTAATGTCTTGTGCGTTTTCCAATGCTTAAACTGACGATAGTTAAAAGGTAAGCTACTTCGAAGTCTTTGAAACTCAGCACTTTCCTTATAAGTAGAAGATAAGTATGATTATAAAGTTATCTCTTAATTCACATGAAATTATAAACCATTGCGTTATGTATATTGTCACGCAGACTAAAAATAACATTCGGGAACGCCGCATTAATGACGGACAACGTAGACTTGCGGCGTAATGTACAATGTACATTCTGATCACATAACAATTAGAGTTCTTTTAATACATAGAAAATTAATATATGGACATTGGCTGATACTATTTCATCAAGTGACAACGCATTATTCTTAGGGATAAAACGATATATATTACATTCACTCATAGTTAAGACAGTGTGTTTTGCATGTTTGCATACCAAGATGACATCAACAATAGCCGTATAGCACGTAGGGCTGGATAACTGTATTCACACCTGACACACATCCCATTGATTAGCCCTCCGCGTGCGGAACACTCGTTCCGGAACCACTTTCGCTATTTACCGCTTCATGCATTATGCAGCTCTACACATTAAAAGCATGAATCACACTATAAACAATTTAATTGTTTAAAGATTGATTAAAATTTTATATTTTAATAATAAGACTTGATTATTGATAATGTTAATAACTAGATAATAGTAATAGAACAATAAAATAACACAAATACGCTATTCCATATCAAACACCCGATAATAGCCACTCAGACAATAAATAGGCACCATAAACGGACTAAGATAAATTGGATGTCCTCGCGCTGATACAGAGGACTCGTGATAATGAAAAATAGGTAGTAATTATTAACTACAATACATTTAAGTAATTTGAAATACTGCTCAAAATGAAATAGAATGGATGGAGTCCCCGCAAATATATTAGATTTGTGTATTATAGAATAATATCAATTGATAAGAAAAAAATATCACAACAGCCGTTCATAGGTATCAATAAATTAACAAACAATATAAGAAATTGAATTAGATATTACGTTTTTACGTCACCATTACGAGAAATATATTCACTCATTATGGAGACGTCACTCAATGCCGATTAGAAGGGCTGCAAAATATAATAGGCCATAATGCTCGGCAATACAGGCCTTGAGCCGGGAAGGAATCTATTTCGATCAACAATGCTATGAGAAAGGAGATCTCGTTTTTTCAGTCATCATCCGAATGCACCGCCATATCAGATCGCATCGTCTCTTACAGACCGCAAGGGCATGCTGAGGACCATATTTCAATAATCCTGAACCCCCACGGGTTATGTATAGTATGAAAAAAAAAAGAAAAATAAGCAAATTGAAATTCACTACATAGAAAGATTCGGGTG
>CAJDSM010018128.1:40299-61932 GCA_903981925.1 Ostrea lurida
TTAACCTTTTGTTATATTTTATCGCACATGTTAAGGTAACCAGTAACAAACATGCCTGTATTTTTATTCCTTGTTTTTTAGCGCAAAATTGCTGAATACAAAATGGCGAAGTTAACATTGTGTCAAACGTAATCATAATCCAAAAAGCATATACAAAATCGAGTGTAGGGCAACACGGACCTCCGACAAAAGCGAAGGAGGTATAAATGAATATAAATTAACTGTGTCTTCTATTGTTTAGATTCTAACAGTGTTTTACCGTTTGTCTATTGTTTAGATATTAACTGCGTCTTAGCATTTTTTTTAGATACATGTTAAAACTGTCTTGCCATTTTGTTTTTTTTAGATACTAAATGTGACTTACCGTTTGATATATCGTTTGGAGGATTGTGGTCAAACGAAGAATCCCCTGTTTCTTTGAACAGTGTCTCTATGAAATCAAAATATCATATCAGTGCCAATCTACCAAAAGTCAAGGGCTTCTCTCAATTTATTGGAAAGGTACAATCAAATACACCACAGTTCTAATTGATATTAAAATTGATACACGGTTTCAAATACTTTAGAAAGAAAAGAATATTAGTAAAAATAGATTCACAGGAAGATTTTCCCATTGCTTGTTCGGACTTCTAATTATTATATCCTTAAGGAAGTCAACTTAAAAACAACAAAACTTTAAACGCCGCATTATTTTTTGGATACAGTTTTACAGAGTGGGATACTGTGTTGAGGAAAAATAAGTGTTAGTAATGATATTGTTACTTGTGGTAAGTCTTATTCTGTCAAGAAAACATTTAGGTCATGTACATTACATAGTACAACACACGTGTCTTTGTATGTAAAGAAACCCCGTGCATTGAGCTTTATTTAAAGAAAACTCTTATGTTGTTTGTCAAGATATTTCTGGTATATCTTAAAAATATATCGATGTGAGTTAAGTATTGCTGTAAAAAAAAAATGAGAAACTCCTTTCTAATAGTGAGGCATCTATCAAGGATGCTTTTACGTATATCTATTTACGCTTCGAAAAGATGCTTGTACTAACGCGAATGAAATAACAAATACTCACAAAACGCGATGTGCACTAACGAGTAAAGTTACAAATTGTACTCACAAAAGCCTATCAGTACTGGTGACTAAGGTAACCATTTCTTACCTGCTGTGGGGTCAAAGAAATTAAGGATTTCTTTCATCATCTCACTAGATATCCCTTCGATACTCTGAAAAGTACAAAACTAAAATGTAAAACCAGTTTAGTTTTAGTGACAGATGCCGATGTTTGGCAATTTCCTGAAATGAGCAATTTAGGACTACGTTCTACATATAGTACATACATTTATAGAAATGCCATACTCACATGTTCCCCACAAGCATCGCGGCACTCCATTATCTCTGATTTCACTGCAATCATAAGTTTGAGATTGTAAGTCTTATTTGTAAGTTTTAGAACAATTAAAGCTTATCATTTCGTACTAAATATATATTATGCGAAAAATCCTCATTTGGAAAGGTATGATACTCATGTGAGAGTTACGCAAACACAACATTCGGAGTTGTCGAACAAAAATTTTTGACAGTTAAAGAATACTAAGAAGGAAATTACTGTGAACAGTGTACCTTTTCCGTGATTTTTACCGAATTTCCGGTTAAGGTCTGCATGTGATCTGAAGCAAATGCATTATAAATACAATCTATGATGTCACGAAATAGTGGACATATAAAATCGGGGTCAAAGGTAAAACTTTGAATAGTCCAACAATTCTACCTGTTTTCACCATTTGTATAAGACGATTATTGGGGAAATGAAACCTGCTTAGTTTTGATTTTTTTTTTTTTATTCTACTGTTTTGGAATGTTCTTAAAATAGCGATGAATTCCCGGAATACGGGTGGTCTGTCAGACTTGTGCGTGAAGTTGAAACGTGTCATCTATATAGCATTCATATTAGTGTACTACACTGTTAGATGGTATTTGGTCCGAATGTTAAAGAATGGGAAATGTTGAAAATCAAGGACATGGAAATGTGCTCTCAAAAAAAAAAAAATAAGTTTCATAAAATAGTAAAATAAAAACAAGGAAATGTCCTGTAATTGATGGGCTGTATACATATATACAAGTATTTACCTCATTTTCTGTACGGAATCTCTAGTAGAATATTCAAAAAGTTCCGGAGATTTCTATTTCTTTATTCTAATTTATTGTTGCGTTTTTTAAAACAGAAATTTTGACAAGGTTTTGTCTCCGCACTTCCACCGCCTATGTTAGTAAGATGGGTGCCGTCACTCGCTGAAACCAGCCTTCACCGCAATCAAATATCAAAACATGTTTTCTAATAATCACTTAAAACAACTCTTACTCGTGCACATTTTAAGATGTAATTTCATCATTTCCTACACACACAAACACACACAAAATGATATTCTAGAAATGCTTTTCTTTGAAAATGCATTTCATATCCACTTTACACCACTAGCTCTCTAACTTAAATCTTCTTGACCTTTTTTTGTTTTAAATCAATTTCTACAAACGGAAAATTGATTGATATCATGATGTACTATTGTTTCAAATTTAGCCATGCGCACTGCAAGACCGGAAGTCTGTGGCTCTTGATGTGGTCCTTGAATCACATCTTGATGGCTTCATTCAGTAAATCCCAAGTGAGGTTCTCCGAGTTTTAAGTATTTCCTATTACCCTAAGGATCCAACGAATTATGACTAAATCAAACCCGTTTGGAAAGGAAATCGCATCCTAGTTTATAATGTGTGTTTAAAAGCTCTCGGACATATAAACTATTGCGGTTAGAATAATTCCTGTATTGTTCTTATTCACACTGGAAATAGCGTATAGGGGCAATGTCTGAATAAGAAAGAAAGTCACGGAAATAAAATAGAGTCAAGCATTCAAACTTAAATCATGGATTTTTGTATAGAACCGTTAGAGGTGTAATATTGAATGTCGTTCTGAATGTCAAGTGACGACGTCAATGTAGAATGCTATATTGGGCCGAAATGGACTCGAATTTATTTGGTCAGTCATCAGAGTGAACTGGAGATGTTCGTGATCTGTCAAGTGGAACGCTGCGCTGTACTGTATATTCTGAAACCCGTTGCCCAATGTGATATACCACTGCTTTTAGCATCATCACTTAACCATTGACAAATGGCTTGTGTTATATGTACAGTCAATTACTGTATACAAGCATGGAAATACCCATACGATTCCATGGAAACGCCCATAGAAAATCGAGCATGGAAATGCCTATATAATCATAATATATAATTTTTTTGGCTTTCACAATGTTAGGCATAAAGTCGTGCTTTGACATCCCATTACAATAGGAATGCTACAATCAAAATTTGACCCTTAAAAACTGTTCTAAATATTGATAGATTACACTGAAATTCTTAGAAATATTTCACATTATCGAATTTCAAAGGCCAGCCCTTTTCATTTCAAGTGTAAAATCTATATGATCTCAACCTCGAAAGTTTGCCTTGCCGTTCATCCTATAGAATTATAAATTTTACAAATAGAAATGGGTTGTCCAAACATAGCCCAAGTTTAAAGGGAATGACGAAAATGGCCGATTTTGGAAATTGTCATGGAACACCTAAAAGTTCTTATTTTCATTTTTTGAAAGAAATCTTGGATGAGAATTGGACGTTGCTTGTGGCGGATACTAGTAGTCTGTTTCGGGATACATATGTGTGCTGATCGACAATGTATAATTTTGTTCTTTTTTTTTCTCCTCACAATATATATCTAATAAAGACCCTGCATGCACAAGTGGCATCCATTCGACAGTACGTGTAGACTTACTAAATTCTTTCCGATATATTTTTATTTGATTAATACAATGTAGAACAACCTCATTAATAACCGTTGGATGGAAAGCATTGGTATTAGAGATATGACGTCAGTTCCACATACCAATTTATTGAAATTCACTGTGTGTAAAAATAAATGTATTGATTATATTTCCTTTGCTGGTAGAAAATGTTTATATCATATTTAAATAAGCACATTCTGAAAAAATATGTACATTCCAAAAAGTATGTTTACAAAGTCGGCGAAAAACCATCAGCTGTATCACGCTGTGTCAGGTATAGAATATTTCGGGAAAATTGTTCATTTCGAGTGAGTAAAATTTGGGAGGCACGTGCTTCAGTAAAATGCTTCCTCCGCTTAGGAAAGACTGATCTATAGAGGAAGGATCGCTCAAAAATAAAAACAGGGCTTTTCATCTATAAAAAGAAAGATTTCCTATTAACTGTATAAATGTGAAAATGGGTATGTATAGGTTCAGTTTGTCATCATTGGTTTCTTGACATAACCTGTGTATAAATCTAGTAAATCATTTGAAAGGTAAGACCATGCGAAATACATTAATAAGGAAAACTAATTACAAATATCAGACATTGAAGAATTCTGTCTCATTATCATTTTTGTGAGAAGTTGCATGTAATTTTTGATAGCTAAAATGGACATCACACGAGTTTCAAATACCTTTGTATTTTACAAATTATAGATTTTCAGTACATTATTTATGATTTAATTTTATTTCACGTGATCACCTAGCGCCGATTCTCATTGGTTTAAACACCTTATAAGAATTGAGGTGATTTTTCGATCACGTACCTGAACAACAAGTAAAGTTTAATGAACATTATTTTGTTGTTGGTATATAAAATTAAATGATAAGAAATAAATCTTATATTTTTTCGGGTGATATGCAGGTTATCACCGATATTTTAGACGGTAAAACTTTTCATCAATGCGCTTCGCGCATCAATGACTTTTACCGTCTAAAATTCGGTGATACCTGCATCACCCGAAAAAAAAATATAAGATTCATTTCTTATGTCAACAAAAATATCGTTTTGCAAATTGCAAGCATTGAGCTGGTTTATTTCATTAAATCTGCAACATGAGTTTTTGTTTTTTAAGAGAAATATGTAAGCGACATGTGAGATTGGGTTTGGTTTTTCGTAATATTAATACGCAATAGTATTGTTTCCCGTTTTGACAGTAAAGTTGAAAACCAGCAGTCTTGATACTTTTGGGATGAATATTTGTTCTCTCTATCATATCTCCTGGAAATAACGTTGATTCAATAATCCACAGATCTTTTTCGGGACAATATAAATTGTGATATTTGTCTGAATTGTTTAATTTGAAACTCAGAATTACATTATTAAACTCGTCAAGAGTACGTGCATTCTTGGTAAATCCTCCAAACTTCAATTCATCGTGAAAAGTTAAGCATATAATCCATGCACATTTGCTATAAATAAATAGCGATATATAGTTAGAGGGAGGGAGGGAAACGATCTTCTCCTCCATTTTGTCAACTTTACAGTACTCACCATGAAACTCCAACATGGCTTTCTTGTAATTATCATAAAATTAATGATTAAAAAAATATTCTGTAAAGAAAAAGAAAGACACAGTTTGATTTGTTTGTGATCTTTTGGAGATAATACTAATAGACCATCAATTTTTTTGGTTAAAAGCAAGAAATTATTATGTTAATGGCACGTCATTATCTTATATCATATCATCTTATACACGAATCCTTTATACTGAAATCAACGAGATTTTCATAACACAAATGTTTTGGTTTTTTCAGAGAATTAAGATTGGCTGCGTAGGTATGAAAAAGGCAGCTGTTTTCTTCAAAAGGAGAAATTAACCAAATTAATCAATGTAATTGTTCCACGTCACCAGTCCGCATTGTGGGCCACTTACTTGTGCTTGGTTTTTACTTACCGTCATACATTACACCCAGGAATGGAATGGATTTCTCTTTCTGTCCTATATGACAGAACTTTTTCCAATAACCAAACGGAAAATATAATGGGATCGTATTTATCATAAGGTGAAAAAATGATGCAAGTCTTACAACAACAGAACTTCGTAGCTGCATGAATTCTTGAGATATATCAAATTTGTTGTGAAGCAAGAAAACGAACACTGGCATGGTACTATTCTGGAGAAGTGATATATACAAGGGCCTTTTTTAGAGTAGTCAAGTTTAAGCTCAAACTAATTTGTGCTGATAAATTTGGATTCAGCGAACTGGAAAATAGAACAAAACTTTGAGCTGTGGTTGTCATTGTGACAGCATGTTCCTGGTGAAATCTAACCTTTAATTGTTTGATTTACAGAAGCATGTTCTTCTGTATGGCTTACATATACATGCACCTGAATGAGAGAACAAAGCACATGCTATCAACTTCGGACTTGCATAACTTAAGTGACTTGTTTTGATATCAGTATGTGCTTTACGTCAATTACAGTATAATAAATTGATAACTATATCTAAAGAACACAGATGATAAAAGAAAACTAGTAGGAAGAGGGAAATACTGATCACATGCTTAAAATAAGAAATCAAGCAGAACACTATGGAATTAGGTAAATTTGCAGATTCAGCTTATCTTAAGCAATGTTTTCGGCGGCCACATGCTTCCTTGTACATGTGTCAATTTTCCTCTCACCTGATTGGACGATGCTTTTCATTGGCTACTTTAAATTTTCAAATTTCCAAGGTCGTCTCCGCAGTAAACAGGTTATATCGATTTTTGCGTTTCAATTTACCGACTTGGAGCATTTAGTAAATGAGCATGCGTGAAAGGTCTGAGTTCGAATCTCAGTAGATAATGGATACTTGTCCACAAAAACTTGAACATCTAAGAACAAATTCGCATCTCTTTAGATGTTTATTAATTTATGCCTCCTTCCTCAATCTCCATTCACCTACCCATTCAACAAGCTATAAAACTAAATGATGTTGAAAGATATTATTGATCAAAATAATAATATATTCTGATAATATCATATAACCACTTGCTAACTTTTGTAAATTACAATTCAAGTGGCAGCATATCAAAACGATTTCACCATACAAGTTGTACATTAAGTTACAATATCTGTTTCACAAAGAAAATTACCTCTGTAAAATATATATATATAATAAAAAATAAGAAGGCCGATTGGATGTACTCGACTAGTTTCTACAATTCTTCTTCAACAATCTCTTGAAGAATTGTAGAAACTAGTTGAAGTATACTCAATCGCGTTCTAATATTTTATTAATCTACTACTTGTTGGATTTTTAATATAATATATCTATATATATCAAAACATTACTAAGATGCATTGCAAATCACATGGTTTTTTTTTTTCTTTTTTGGGGGGAGGGGGGGGGGTGTATTGTTGTGTTTGTTTGTTGGTTTTTTTTGGTTTTTTTGTTGGTTTTTCTTAGGGGGGGTTGTTTTTGTTGCTTGTTTTTTTTTTTTTTTTTTTTTGTGTTGGCTTGTTAATCATTGGTGTTATGGAGTGAATTAGGACACGGCAGTAGTCGTCCATAAGTTAGAATCAGGTAGGACGAGTTAACTAATTATGGTAATTCAAAAGTCAAGTTGTACCCGGCGAGATTCCATCGAGATTGTGTTGTAACATGAAATAAGAGTATTTTATTTTATATTAAGAAAATAATAAATTAAAGTCAATAGAAAAAACGTAATGAAATATTAAGAAAAACGATAATAAATTATAAATGATTTTATTTTTCGAAAAGAAACAAACAGGAGTAAAACAATGTGGATCAACTTAAAAAAAAAATAAGCAGCCTGGCCTAGGGAGTCAATCGTCAGTTACATGTATTTCCGCACTAATCATGTCGGGGAATAAATCGCCAGTTATTCCTGGTATCGATCATGTCTAGGCCTACTAAAATATGAAAATGCTTAGATACGGAAAATAATATACTCACGGCGGGTGTGATCGGTCATCAGGGGATGCTTACTCCTCCTGGGCACCTGGTCCTACCTCTGGTGTATTCAGGGTTCTGTGATTGTTTTACTCTTTTCATTCTGTATTCTTCACGGGACTTGTGAGATCACTGTTCCTTTTTCACCTTTTCATATTTGTAATTTCAATAACTTCGATATTTATACAATCACCAGAATATTGATATTAATTTCAGTAACTTTCGTACATTTTATTCAATCACCAGAAATATTGATATATAATTCAGTAATTTTCGTACATTTTATTCAATCACCAGAATATTGATATAATTCAGTCACTTTCGTACTATTTATTCCACACCAGAATATTGATATTAATTTCAGTCACTTTCGTACATTTTATTCAATCACCAGAATATTGATATTAATTTCAGTCACTTTCGTACATTTTATTCAATCACCAGAATATTGATATTAATTTCAGTCCACTTCGTACATTTATATTCAATCACCAGAAATTTGATATAATTCAGTAACTTTCGTACATTTAATACAATCACCGGAATATTCATATTAATTTCAGTAACATTCGTACATTTATCCAATCACCAGAATATTGATATTAATTTCAGTAAGTTTAGTACATTTTATACAATCACCAGAATATTGCTATTAATTTCAGTTCAAATATCATATGCAAAGTTACTGATATTCATTCCTTAATAATATCATATAGGCCTTGTATCAATTAACAATATTTTACTACATTTTGAAGTTCAATATGAGTTAATGATAAATTCAATTGATGTATTACTTTAGTTTAACAATGCTTAATTGTTACACATAGGTGCAAATAATGGAAATTTCGCTTTTACAAAATTCGAAATTCTGCAAGCCTAGCCATGAATGATATTTCTATGTGAATTATCTTTATCTACCATATTTTGAATATATCATTATTTGCAAAGTTGAAACATTTGTAAATTATTTAATAATCGGCAATTCTTATCCAGAAATAAAATATCCTTTTACTTATCGTAAAATTTATCTCTTTGCAGAGTTTCAAATCCTGATCTATGTCGCTTATGCAATCAACAATTTATAAAAACGTTTTCATTTGATTCAGTGATAAATCGTGTTAGATATTGCTTGAACCAGGATAATCAAGTTTTATTTTCCACAATTGAAAAATAAACGCACATCGTACTTCGTACTACAGTTATTTTGTTAGTTGGGATGACAATAAATTCGATGCTGGATAGCTAATTAAAACTTCAATGACACACCCATTTTATTCCTTGTACAACCAAACACAGTTTAGTTTGTGAAAAAATTTCTATATGAATGTCTATTCTACAGGGCCTCCGGTATAAACTACATTATATATATATAAATAGCACTAAATAATCACAACTAGGTACTGAAAATGTTTTCACCCCAGCCCGGGGTCGAACGTGCTACCTACGGCACCCACCGCCTAGCAAGACCGTCAAACCCAGCGCATAAGACCGTTCGGCCATAACAACCTCCCTAAAAAGAAGGTTGTTATGTTCCTAAAGCGCTTCTAATACACTGGGGCAATCATTGTTCAGAGTTTAAGATATTTTTATAAGGAGAATGGATCTTTCGATGCAATTGTATAGAATATATGATATATAATATTATCTTTATCAAACATATTTTGAATATTATCATTTCCAAAGTTAAAACATTTGTAAATAGTTTGTTGACAATTCTTATCCAGAAATAACATATCCTTCAAGGTAAAATAGACCATGTTGTTTCTCCAGATACTTTGTGTGTGAGAGAGAGAGAGAGAGAGAGAGAGAGAGAGAGAGAGAGAGAGAGAGAGAGAGAGAGAGAGAGAGAGAGAGAGAGAGAGAGAGAGAGAGAGAGATTTGTACATGTATGTGAGCTCGGTTTTGATTACACTGAGCGCGCACTTCTTCGTTTCCCCCTGTAGTCTGATACCGTGTGGTTTTCCTATAGTACAGTATTAATCACTTACAGGCAATACTAGTTTAGGGGTTGTCTAAAATTTCTTGCATTCTGTTCTGCTGTTGCATGGCAGTTTCAAAGTTGATTGAAAATCTTTATCATATCCATGCATGTATGCCAAATTCTGAAAATTTTCACAAATTTACTAGACATTTTCGATATCAAGAGTAATCCTAATGTTGCAGATGTTACGTTTCCTTACTTCTCCATTAGAGATTTGACGTTAAACTCTGCAACACGATTTTCCCCTATAAATACACTTTTCATGAACATATGCTTCTAAGTTGGTGAGAAATATTCCATTGCCAAATTCATCCTATCAACCTGTTTCAAGCTAAAATTGGTTTTTCAGAGAATTGATTTTGACTAAACAGTCATGAAGAGGTTGTGCCCCGATATGCTGGTACAAATGAGGTTTTCCTCTTGTATAGATCGCAACACGGAACCGGATGGAAGTCTAATAAAGTCTGAACGAGAATACACTCACGATATCCGTGTTCCCTTGTCAACAGTTATATTTAGAAGTAATTAGAATTTTGCATGTAATCTACTTTACTGGCAGAATGAGTCTTACATGTATCTATATCTAGTGGGGTTTTTCTTTACATCTTTGAGGAATCGTATTGAATTTTACATTTAAAAAACTTTATTTTTCTTTTCATTGAAGATGTTCACCAAGTTGAGCTTCAAAAGACGTCCGTCGGATGGGACATTAAAGGGTGCCCCGCGTCAAAGATTACAACCCCCTTGGCACGCAAAAGATCGTTTCCCTGATGTTCGAAAAAGAAAAGGCTCACTGAGGGCTGTCAGGGAAACTTCAACACTCAAAACCAAAAATTACAGTCGTAAAATGGCTGAAATATTGCAAGAATGGCGTAAAACATTAAATGATCAATCATTCAATCAAAAGGCGTTTTTCTGCTAATTTTTTTAACACTCTAAATTTACATTACATAATGTCCTTCGTATTTTCACGTCTAGTTCCTTTATCGTAAGTACATAATTAAGCTGAATGAACGTGGATTCATTTATGTCGCTTTATCTTGCAACACAACACTTAATAATAATTCAACATTAAAATAACACTTAAAATAATTCAACATTAAAATACTTTTATTGATCAACATGGTTATTCAACAAATGCAAAATGTTGCTCTGTACACAATAAATCATGAAATATATACAAGTAGAAAAATAATTGTCATACTGATTTAAAAAAAAAAAAAAAACGACAGTTCGAACACATGATGGAAAATTGAGCTTTCTAGGAAGATCCGGCAGTTAAGCTGAACACGACACGGCGCCAAAAATTAACCGACTTGAGATTTCGTCGTCCTTCATCACTTCGCTACCACGAGACTTTCAGAAAGAAAAAATGTAAATGTCTGGATTTCATGCACATTTCCCGGCTCGGATTTGAACGGACACCAGTTTTTATATTTTGTTGTCCTTACATACCAATAACACCAAACGGTCGCCATTCTTTGGGGATTTTAGACCAGTTAAACTTGTAGACTAGTCGGACGCCATCGATACGCGTCATAAATTTGTTCTTGTAGTAGTGTCTGGAAAAAAAAGCTTTTCATTATCCCTTTTATTATTATTTCTTTAGATTATCAAAGTTTAAAATTCGTTATATGAAAATTCAATGCAGTACTCAAAATAATTACCGAATTCCACGACTGAGTTTTTCAAAGTTCATGTCGGTCTTTTGTTTCTTCTGTCCCCATCGTCTGCTCACTTCCACAGTGTCCATGAACCTGAACGTGCCCTCGTGCTTGTTCACCCATTTTATATAAGCGGCGTTTGGTGTACTCAGTTCAGCCAAGAGAAATTTCCACAGAAGAATGTTTTTCGCTCCTGTATCAAAGAAGAATCAAAATTAAAGACCAGGTACTAGTAAATCAATTCATTTTTAAATGAGTTCGCTAAATTTTATTAACTGACCTCGCTTTCGTTTCCCAGTCTCGTTTGGGGCATTTGACGGACACGTCGGAGAACCAGGTTCCCGGAATATGTCAATACTAGGGAGTTTTCTTTCGATGGAGTCGTTAGAATCGTCCCCGGTACTTGCAATTGGACTTTGGTCGTGGACGATGTGGATATTGGCGTGGTGGTAACATGAACAACAGCTTTGATAGCACGAGCAATTTGGACAGAAGATGTGGCCACAGTCCATACACTCCGTTAATGTACATGTTGTATAATCAAGCATTACTGGTGGTAAAATAAAAACAAATCAGTTTAGATATCAGTTAAGATATCTTAATGACATTTGTTACGGAGATGAAGAAACTGAAATAACAATAGATATATCAAGACACTAACCAGACGCGTCATCTTCCAACTCGCTGCCATCGGAACCATTTTCTGGATGATATGCAGGATCTAAAAACGAGTTAGAAAGAAGACGTTGTTTTAAATCTTAACCTAGCGGTTTGTTCAATATTGGACACATGTATACTTCTTGATAATATAATATATATACACATATAAAATGTACACACCATATGTAGTGCTGGGTAATGTGGTGTACTCGGTAGGGATAGATCCATAATCTTGCTCAAATTTCAACGCATGGTGTTGGTCTTCTGAAAAAGAACCATTTATATTTTTACAGATTTGTAAAACACTACAGCATTCTACCTACAGTATCTTGTGAAGTCTAAGGTTTGAACGTACCTATATAGGGTAAACACGAGGACACTTCCGTGAGTTCTGTGTGAGGGTCATGGAGATATTTCAAAATCTGGGCAAAATCATTCGTGCTAGTCATCTGGGGAAAAAAGAAAGCAAATGAAAACTGTTCTTCTTTCTATACTACATGTATACCTGAGCTGACGTATAAAGAGTATATATAATGGCGATAGTAATTTTACCTTTCATCTACTTTACACTTGTATCGGTAATCTTCTGGTATTTTCTTCTGAAATGCAAAGAAATTAATCGTTTTAATTTCTAGCGTTTTTTTTTTTTAAACTTCATTTATAAAATATATTTTTGTGAAGTGTTAGAATACATCACATATTACCAAAATGCACAAAACACTTAAAATAATTATGAACTCCGGATCTTGAATAGAGATAGGTTTTCCTGTTAATGATGTTCATTTCAAGTGGCATTTATCTGTCGTTCTTCAAATCCATAGGGACGAGCAGTGAGTGTTTTCTAAAGATAAACTGGCTTGACCCAATGGGAGAAAAGTATAAAACTCAACATCCCAGGTCAAATATGTGTTACAGACTAAGGGAGTAGCCGTTAAAACAAATTACCCCCCCCCCCTCTCTATCTCTCTTTTAAAAAGTCCCCTTTGTACATTATCTAAATTGTCATCCAAGGCACTGTCATACACACAATACAATTTTTAAAAATGCACATTGTATGCCATATAATGCTGTTTTTAGCTATTTTGGGGGGAACCCATAAATGCAATTTTTCAGTAAAGGGTAAATCTGATACAGCCTTTGATAAAACTGATAATGTATACATGTATGCCCTGCGAAATTATGCGATTGTAATTTTGTATGTAATTACTACATATAATATTCACGTGAATTGTTTTATTTTAAAGATGGAGCATGGATACTCTTTAAAACAAGCTAACATTCGATATTTAAATGATAAAAAGGTTAAATGTTTTGCATATTTGACAGATAAGGTTAAGTTTTAAAAGATTTAAAATATTTAGAGTAACTGTGCATATAAATTGTTAAACTTTAAATCTCACCTTGGAATTTGTTGCCTCGAAGACTGTGTTCTGTCATGGACACTATAAAACTACGACTGCAACATACATAGACGCTATCCAATCTGATTCGCAAACGACACTTGCGCGTAATATTTATACGACACTTGGGGTTTCCCCTGTTAGGTCACGTGACTCGGGTTTTTTTTTTCTAAAGAGAGAGATCAAAAGAGGAGAACTTGTTTTGTCTTTTTAATATTATATTTTACAATCAGGTGTATTTATTCTCCTCGGCTTTTTGTTTGAAACATAAAAGCAGATCAGAAGAGATTTTAACCTGAAAAGATTTGTGTTAATAGATCATATCATGCTTATTTACAGACGTGGAATACACCTAACTTTTAAATACTTCCAGGTGGAAAAAAAGACACAATTACGCGCAATCTGTCAAATAAAGCATTGATAAGACGAGTACTCGTAAAGAATATCAACACGTCAATTTTGTCACTATGTCGAACACCTAATAGATTGTTGTCAAAAAAATATGGATTTTTACTAAAATCCCGATAATTGAGTGCATATTTACCGTGTCGTAACTTTAACTTTAGGTAGAGTGGGACATGTGATTTAATTGACATGTACACTTTTTTTTTATCAAACATCAAAGCATTTTACAATATTCTTCAGGCGTTTCTTATATACAGAGCGGTGTCTTGCAGCAACTCTGATATATAATATATATATATATTATTATATAAGTAGAGAAGGAGAGAAGAGAGAGAGAAGAGAAGAGATAAGGAGAGAGAAGAGAGAGAGATGAGAGATACTATTGAATTTGGATATTGCGCGTGCGTGTTTTACTGCGTAAATAAACTTAGTTTCACTGAGTATGGTATCACAATATCTAAAAATAAACACGTTCACATGCATTGCAAACATGAATAAACTAATTAGAATTAAGTTTGTTTATAGCTAAACCAAGTGACAACCACAATTTCCTCTGATCCAAAATTTGATTTCAACTACTCATAGATACATACGATATTTTGATACTTGCACTCCAGTATCTTATTGTGTACTTGAGATGAACTATATATAATTGTACGTAGAGGTGAAACAGCTGTGTATTTCATATCGCCATACCTATCTACACTTACTATTCTTATTTTGCTAAAAAAAAATATGCAATATTTTAATATTTCGGAAAAAAAAAACCAAATCATATGCAGGGAGGGAAAATAATACAACCTTCGTATTTGAACTTCCAGAAAAGTGGGATCTTGAAAATATTTTTATGAATTACTGACTATTTGGAACTGCACACAAGTTTTGTAACATAAGGACGATTTGTCTACATGCTTATAGAATTGAGGAGGGGACAGGGGTTCGGGTAGCAACCAGAGCAATTCATCCCCTCACTCATACAGACATATAGTCATTTCTGCTGATTCTATGCAAAAAAAGCCAATACAAACTGTCAATAGATCTAATGCTGTTTGATGTTTCATATCAACTGTTTCGCCTTCTTCTTCATATATTTAGACCTTGTCTGCAATCAGTTTTTACATATATAATATAGATGTGAGCAGTACAGAGCAGAACGTTGACAGTACTAATACTTGTGAATGTGTGTCGGATCTACAATGATTATTTCTTACACGATTATCGATAGATGAGAACGCTGGCAGTATTAGTACTTATGATTGATTGATTGTTATATATTTTCATTTTTATAATGAATTCCTTGTTAACACGTACATCCTCCGAAAGCCCTTGATGGATGAATATAAACATACGTATATACACTGATTTTGACTTCGCATTACTCCTTTGTTAAACCGTTCTTTATGCACTGATTTTAACTATGGATTACTCCATTTACCTAATCAAAATACAGGGCTCACAGCGGGTGTGACCGGTCGACAGGTTTGCTTACTCCTCCTAGGCACATTATCCCACCTCTGTTGTATCCAGTCGCCTGCATTTGCCCTTCTTCCAGTTTTTATGAAATCGTCACATACTTAAAATCAGCGTACCAAAACTTTAAAGCTTTGAATGTCAATTCGGATATTCGTGCTTAGCTGGCTGCGCGGTGATAGTTAGAGATCTGCGAGCTCTTTCCTGCAGGAAATTTTGTGAATCGAACATAGAGGAAGCTGACTAATATCACGATCCAAGCGTGCAAAGATCAAATCTCAATGAAACGCACTCGCTGTTCCGCGTGTCACCAAACACTCAATTCATGTTCAGTTTAACAGTGTGTGTGTGTGTGTGTGTGTGTGTGTGTGTGTGTGTGTGTGTGTGTGTGTGTGTGTGTGTTACAACGTGAACTCTTAACATCATCGAATTTAATGAAAACATATTTCAGGAAACAAGGTTTGTATATAATGGAGATAATATGCAGAGCGGATTATGCAGATACCATGCAATGCTTTCATCGTTCATGCATTCCCAAAATAAACAACGCAGACGTTTTTCTTGTTTCCACATAGCTACGACAGTATTCTGTTATCGCATAAACTAAGATGAGAAGTGTTAAAGTTTTTCTACTCTAAGCACGCAGTCGTTGTGTTTTGTGAGTCTGCATTGGTACTGGCCCCGACATCTAATTTCAGCTATTCTCCGAACATTTCCTTTTTCTGGGTACTTTCCCTTATTTTTACCCCCTCCCCTCCCCCAAGACCATTACATAAACACTAGGAGCCCATCTGTAGCATATAAATATCCACAAGACTATAATACTTATAAAATTGGTTAACAATATGGCTTCATATCACCCTAGGAATTATTTGGTGGCTTAACGATCAAAAGGTTCATCGTGTATTATATCCTAATTCACAAATATCATCAAAACTGATTAAGATACTTTTGATGAGCAATTTTTAACGGATGGAAAAAATCTTGCCATTGGCGACGATAGTCAGAATTACTTTGATGTAACTTGAACATTTTTGTTTCAAATTCACCAGATCACTTGACGAGAGTGGTGACAATAACAGAACTATTCTACTGATAAAAGGCGAGTTTTTCTTCTACAAATTTGACAGGGGTCACTGTATTGATCTGACATTTTGACATTATCGTTATCAGATTACATGCTACTCATCATCAGATTGCATTAAAACAGATTGTGTGCAGAGACATGGCGAACTGGCTGACGGTAGATCGCCTCGTCACCGGGAGATCGTGAGGTTAAGTCCCATTCTTGCCATGACTGCGTCAAACCTAATATTATACAGTTAATATATACTGTCTTATATAATAAACAGAATTTCCCTAAAGCGCTCACAAATAAAACAAACTACAACAAAGAACAATAGACGGGGGGGGGGGGGGTAATATATAATGTACGTGCATAACCTATGATTGTTGCTTCGCCATTTGCTCAGTATTTATAAATGAGAGTCACAGGTCTTTCGGATATGACCTTAAAAACGGAGGTCCCGTATCTTAGCAAGCGTTGGGACGTTGAAAATAATTATTCTTGCATCAGGAAGGTCAAAACGCTGGTAATCAACTTTAAATGAGGGGTAATCACCTTGTCTATCTTTGTGAAAAAATAGTTTTCTCATATTTTACCCACAATTCGTAAGCCGTGAGAAAGTACTGATTATCAAATTGCTAATTGATTGGTTGCTTCGTTATTTGTTAACAACTAGTTGCAGAGGGAATATAGCATCGCATCCGCACGGCTGTTTGTCAGTGTCTGCCCGGAACCGTGAACACGATAAGAGGCAAGGACATTTATCAGAGAATCATCTAAATCAAACCCTCCACAAATGGAGAGAGGATCAACCCTATTGATTGTCAAAGGTCACGATTGACTATTGCCTAAAAAAATCTCCTGTTGCGAGGAAATGCTAAGCTTGCGTTGTCTTGTCCCGTCAATAATTTCTTACTCATATTGAGACATCACCAGTTTAACACTCGGGAGTGAGGGCTCTTTCGGCGCTTACGACTGTGAGCAGGGAGGGATTTTGTACTGAGGACCTATTCTCATCCGAATCCCCACAGGGCCATTGGAGGGGGGGGGCATATTAGGAAGAGTTATAATTTTTTAATTTTCATTTTACAGAAACTTAAGGAATACACATAGACATCCTCGTAAACTGTTGGAAAGGGTATTGGTGTATTTATATCTCATTTCTTAACAATAAATGAAAAGCTTTAACAGCATGGTGATTTATTATTGTGAAGTTAAACGTCTCATATCGATAACGAAATATGGTTTTTCTGCGGTGTGGTATACACTTAGAGAGGTATATTACGGGTGTGTGGGATGAAAATCGGAATAATGGGGGTTTGTAAAATATTGGATTAACCTGTTCCCCATGAAAAAGCCCAAGACTGCGAAATACTCTTTTAAGATACCCGTCGTCATTTTTAAAACTACGTATTTCGCTACCCGCGCGTCAGTCTTCAGGAAAAAGGCAAGGTTTTGATAATCAAATGAATTAGTGTCTGCAAATATGGTTGATGCGCTTTTTTATATTAGAAAGAGAGAGAGAGAGAGGGGGGGGGGGAGTATGTAACACGTACTTTAACATAAAAAGCTCTTATAAGAACAATTATTATTCGTTTCCAGCGCTGTTGTATGTATATTACTAGTAAGTAATTGTAACTATTAATGTAGTCACACTGATCAGGGTGTACAGTTCCGATGGGAAATAACTCCGCGAATGCAGGTTTATATCAAAGTGTTTGAATTAATACCATAAGATCGTGTAAGCTTCTGAACATTAAAATACGTTGTAATAGTAAACACTGCATAATAAAATTAAAACAGCTGTTCAGAACGAGCTTCAAAGTATAAACATATAATATCTTTGTATAAAATGTACAGTAATTACAATGCTTTTTCTGAGATAATCAGATTTAAGGAGATTAAAAAAATAAACGGAAAATATACAACTCCAAATTAAAAATAAGGAATTCCAAAGAGAAAAAAACTCCCTGCGAAATTCCAAGGTGAAGGTCGTTTGTGGATCTTATACAGAATGATAATATTGACACAGTGATCTCGTGGTTAAACTTCCCTTTGAGGAGACCAATCACAGGGACTGGAAGTGGAATAAAATTGCCAAATATATCGCTGCTCCGCGTGGGTGCACAGGAGTTCGTATTTTTGGCGAAGTGAGTCACCTGTCGCTTGCATTTACGTACCCGCACATTCATCAATGCATTATCAGAGTCTGAAATCTATTTAAATCTTTATAGCATGGGATTTAAGTTTTAAATTATGCATGCAATACGTTTTTTTGCACTTAATCTTCCAAATGGATACGTGTGGATCGGTCTAAATCAATGTTCCTAAGTTCGTAATTACGTTTTGCTTATTACCCGTAAAACATGTAAACCTGGAATTTCCCGGTTAAAAGAATATTTTTAACGTATACTGTAATATTTCCGCTTGATTTGATAGGAGAAAAGGAAGAATTTAATTTGACATGCACTGCACGTCTTTGACACAAGTATTATTGTTCGTAAGAATTGTGAGGTGAATGATAACATACTAGGAAATAAATTTTCAGTTAATAAAAAGAAATATTACCCGGTACCAATAAAACAAATATCGCAAAAACATCAGATATGAAAGAAATGCATGTACCAGACAACTTGAAAAAAAAAGGACAAAAGAGATGGATATGCTTATTGTACATGAATGGCATTGTAATACATGTGTATGTCATTGAAAACAGCAATGATTCTCATAAGCGCCATTTCCATCTATCGTAGCAGAGACAGAGAAATAATATATGACCATAGAACATGTATATCGATCCTCAGTACCCTGCCTTTACAGGTAGCTCAATAGCATATTTATTGACTAGGTTTTTGGAGTAAACATTGATTTTTCCCAATGACATGTACACCTAATATGGAGCCTTCGTTATTAGAGCAACAAACCAGTGACCCTCGTCATGATCATATGACACTTATATACTGAACACTAGAAAATGTTTGGGGGAGGGGACTTGATGATGCAAATTTCTTTTCTTGATCCCCAAATATCCCCTGAATTTCCCACGAATCTTGTTATCATATAGTATAAAACATTTGAGATTTAACACATTAAAAAAATATATTTTAAAAATACATGTATGCATGAATGATTTTTAATTTTTCACACTGTTGATTGTCTCGCTATTTCAGATCTTATCCACGCGTATCATTTACAGACATTGAGATCAAATATGCGAAAATTATACTAAATTTCTGGCTAAAGAGGAAATATGACAGGTGCACTACAGATGAAAATCAGCTGTTAAACAATTATTAGTGAATTCTATAGCAGAAAGTATTCAAAGTCCACGGCTTAATGTACAATCAAGTTTTGAAATACATATTCTAGATCTATAAAGATCAGACTCAGAACATTGATACAATTATTCACAAAACTGTCTCTTTTAATAAGAAAACTTTTTTTTTATTTTTAAAAGAGGTAAAAATCGTTTACTCGTTTATATTAGGATCAGAGTAGATGTACAGAGACACGCTGCACTGTAGTAGATTTTTGTGACAGGTATCTCATGTAGATTTGTGTGACAGGTATCTCATGTAGATTTGTGTGGCAGATATTTTGTGACAGGTATATAAAATGGCGAAGTAACAATGTATTAAACGTAATCATAGTCCCAAAACATATGTACAAAATCGAGTGTAGGGCAACACGGACCTCCGACAAAAGCGAAGGTAGGATCATGTGCCATGGAGTAAGCATCTCTGCTGACCGGTCACACCCGCCGTGAGCCCGTAGTCGAAACAAAGTAAAGGGGTTACCCGACGTCAATCTAGTACGAATATGACAGTCTAACAAAGGGTATGAAACAAATCAGTCAATATATGACTTAGTGATAATTTGTAATCGCAAACAAGGTCATTATAGCGACCGTACAATTTGCGAAATGATGACTTTAAACGAGATTCGTTATAACCCTGCAATATCAACTTTTTGGTTAGTAGTTGGCCCGCTTTAAAAATCACCATACGTATGACATGCCCTGCGTATCGAATCAACTGAGAGACATACACACCATGTTTTCCGGGACAGGAAGCAGAGTCCAAGCACCTACTGCAGAGGAAATGGGGCTGGTTTCGGCGCATCCTCAGGTAAAAAAGGGGGGGGCCCCGGGGGGGCCGGGCCCCCCCGTAGCCAAAGGCAACAACACACCAACCCCTGTCCTGGAGTCCGTAAGGAACTGACGCCCAGCACAACACACCAACCCCTGTCCTGGAGTCCGTAAGGAACTGACGCCCAGCACAACACACCAACCCCTGTCCTGGAGTCCGTAAGGAACTGACGCCCAGCACAACACACCAACCCCTGTCCTGGAGTCCGTAAGGAACTGGCGCCCAGCACCACACACATCGCAACTGGCTCAGGTTCATTGATGACATAACGTACCTAAACAAAATACAAAATGACAACTTTCCCTTCCCTAAACGTTTTGCAAGAGATTCTATCGAAAAAGAGAATTTCGCAAACAACCAATGGTGTCATTCAAACGACTCAAGAATACCAAGGATTCTGTGGTGAGGGCCAGATTGGACAACCCTCTACCCAATGGAGGATTTTCAACTTGCTCTGACAAGAGCGTTGTTTCCTTTGCAAATTTAGACAGAATTTAAAAACATTCCAAAGCTTTGCTACAGGCAAAACTTCATAAAATATTGGGTCAACTCTCCAGCAAAACTAACTATTACATGAATATGCCTTATCAACTGTAAAAGATATGGGCAACAATAGTTTGGGCCAACTACAAATATTAGACTTAGAATCAATAACCAGCGATCAACCATCAAAAACAAACAAGTTATCGAACCTATTAATCAAGAAAGAAGGGCCGGGCATGTTTGGCAAGACATGCAGGTGATCGTTATTGACCACAACCCAACATGGACCGATGCAGGGAGAAAGAGCACAGAAAAAATATGGATGCATCGTTTGAAACCATTCCATCTAGATGGAATGAACAATTTGAATTATTTCACGTGCATGAATCTAGGATAAATCCTTAGCTTAATCATTTTCTACAGCCCAATCGCCAATACTCACCGATTAGATATTATTTGGTTTATTATTGACGTAAATATACTTTGTCTCCCTCGTTGCAAGACTCTGGCCTTAAATCCCATACTTAAGCCAAAATGAGTATAATTACTGTGATGTCACGGTAAATGTTTAGTTCGTTTGA
>CAJDSM010018129.1:22660-41398 GCA_903981925.1 Ostrea lurida
AAGACATCCAAGGATATCCATATATCTTTGCCTAGCGGGTCGCGTATGCAGTGCTAGGGAGTGCCGCTTGTCTCATAACTTATCTCTAACCCTACTAAATAGGCTACGTTCTTTCTCAGATTGTGTTAAAGCGCACTAATGGGTTATATTACCTTTAAGTAACCATCCTGCAATTTCGTCCAAGATAAAGATTTTCTAAGAAAACTAGCATAACTATGGTGTGAAACAGTACGATTACGGTTCGTCTGTTACTTAACGCCAAAGACAGTAGTATATGACACCGTTTACATCAACGTGTCAGCCAGCTTCACGATCCCGTAGACGATAACTGACCGGATCGAAGAATATCGAGATATCACAAAGCAAATATAAAGGATCCACTACTGGAGACTTAGTGGAAATTGTGTATTGGAATCCACGGGTAGTGACTATGAAAAAGACATAATTTCTATATTCAGTAGAAATAACAAGGGTAAAACATAACATTGGATATGAGCGGACCAAAAATCCTACTAGGAACAGTTGTGCATATGCAGATACGATCATGTTTATCTCATTAATGAAGTGTTTAATAGATACTGTGAGCCTCGTCATTTCTCGAGTGCTGGTCGAGAAGAACTTGGCATCCTAATATTTTCGTTAATAAGAAACAAAAAATTATCGGAGGTGACCATTTTTCTGATTGCTCATGTAATTTAAAATATAAAAACACGAGTAAACGAAAACTGGGAATCGCCATTATCGCAGTGTCTTAAAATTCGCTATTTCAGTGGAAGGCGGGAGAAAATGTATTAGGACTCACCCAAGATGTAAGGTAATGATAAGATGTGAAGAGCGGCAGGGTGTAGTGTTGTTGGGTTGTCTGGCGAAGATGCTAAAAATCGAATCAAATCCATGAACTTAGCTTATAACGCAGTACACAAATGATTAGTGTTAAGATTACTGTATATCATTAAACAGATTGCTATGTTTTGTGATATATCGATAATCTAATTTACTATGATCAGTACATTCTCAAAAAATGTTTTCTGACCAATAAGTGAATAAATCCAAATAGTAAGGACTAGGTAGGTTCTCATTATTTGTGGTGGTGTGTGTTGTCAAAAGCACAAGCCCCATCTATCTCCACGCATTAAGTCAGAAGTAGGCGGAGCCATCACTGACACCCGTATCGCTATTCCTTCATATGAAGCAAGGAACTGCCATATTGAAACATTTCCTCAGTTATGGTTCAATTGAAACTGTTGCTGACACCTTTACTAATCCACTAGTCCATCCAGTAGTGGACCTTTTTTGATAAGCTTTATCGTCAGTCAGTTCCTTATCTGGATTTCACACGTTCATATATTCTGCGGTGAACACTTTGTTCCTTCAGATAGTTCTTATAAATCTTTATTCGAAAGATTGTCATAAAGTTTGCGCATTAATTATGCACAAGGAAAAGTCTCCTTAGGCCTAAAGTTGTCCTGGTGAACATGACGCCTACTGGCCGGAGGCGAGTGTGTGGTATATGTGGTATAACAATACATAATAGATTGTTCTCGAGTGTGTGTTATGTGATAAGTGATCACAACTATAACACGACCTAGCTCTTGTGTGTGCGTATGTGTTGTGCTCTGTTGTTGTTCCGTTTCCTATCAGAATGAGCAAATGGCGCGCGTGACGAAGGACTGTGGTCGTCCATAGGTGTCATTTTGCCATTGCCGCTCTTTGCATGTTCGTTGTTGACTTTTGCTAAGTGCGCGGTAGGGAAAAACATTGGAAATTCATCCTTGCTTTAACGAAAGAGATGTTGCCTACCTTCAAATCCACCTGCGGCGGGAGCATTTCAATTTTGCCGAGAATAGTAAAATTCTCCTAGTTATTTTTTGCAGATATTTGTCCAAGTTTTCGTTCAATGTACAGTCGAGTTGTTCATTCTTGAGTTGGTTGCTTCCTTTAATGCTGTGGATTCTATCGGAGACGTGTTGATTGACCCAGAAACAGTAACTAACTATGGATTGCTTCTGATATGCTAAACTATTCATGACAAAGAAACTGTTCAATAGGCAGTTGTTTTTGTCATCTTTACCATGTGTATTGAAGGCAATATGCGATATTGGGTTAATTATTTGAATGGAGGGTACGTCAGAACAGGAGAAAAGTGTTTGGTAGGGGTGAGTTGAGGCGGGAAATCGTCTGTTTCACTTAATTCCAAATCCAACTAGTAGGTGTCAACTAAGTATACAGTAGGTTGCATATTCATTAGCGAGGCAATCACAAATTTGCAAAATGTGGGGACAACTTTACTTTGTTATATACTCAAAGCAATCACCTGAAGGCTTTCGCTTTTTGAGTTACAGCAGTCACATGTTAGTTTGTACTTTATTAGTCCATCCAAGACCCTGATTAGCTTTTGGTCAATCTCTCTCTCTTGTAGGTAATCTCTGAAGTAGGCCGAGAGACCAGAATAAGTTATGAATATTGGCTATTACACACTTTTCTATTATAAATTGATGTCCTTCTCAGTGGTTCAGTCTCTGTGTTCTCTTCGAATTAGAAAATATGTCAGTTAGAGCTGATCTCAATTTTTTAACGATTTAGAAAAAGTTACTATCGTGCAACCGGCTAAGTTCACCGCAACATCCTTTTGCCTATTTGGACATTGTATATAATGCTAGATCAACACTTTTTATACGGATAATAATTCTTCGGCTCAATTCTTGTACTCAGTCGGTTTACTCACATCGACCCAAATTATAGACCAAATCAAAGAAATATCATTGTCTTTTGCATGTAAATTCACAAGGATGGGATGCTCTATGCGCTCAGATACTGCATAAAATGAATATGAAACTGATTTTTATAGTTGTGCAGGAACCTAAAAGTTTACAGAAAATTATCCTTGTTTGGAATTCTCAGAGTTATATAATTTGATATAATAAACCGTCCAAAGAATATCACTCTTTATTATCATTCCTTCAGGTATTTTTGTATTGACTTGCTTTTCGGTAATCTCGGTAAAAAGCATAGACGATAGATCATGAAATGTGTGAATCTTCCTTTAACGAATCACATAAAATGAAGGTTGCTGGAGCATCATGTTTCCTCTTTCCTAATCCTTATAACAATTATACTTATGTTGTTTAGAGCAGTTATGGTTTTAAACTGAGGCTTGCTGAGGGGATTGAGTGTCAGTGACCATACATAATTGTCCGTCACTAATTTGCTGGCGAAATAAATTGTCGACTATAGAAACACTCGAATTCCGCATGATATGCTATTGTAATTAACTGCTAATTTTTATAAATTGGTTATTGAGATATAAATTCAGTTGAAACTTATATAGTGTAATTGATGAATCCAGCAGCCATTAATTAAGAACACATCGTTTTGTATGTTACTACTTCTTCTACCAGAAATTGAATGTTTTACAACCGTGTCAGTAGTCATTGTGCAGTTATTTGTCATATATTGAGAGTAAGACAATATGTGCGTGCTTTTACCTCCTTAGTAAAACGATGTCCTGCGATTTTTATGGGTTAAGAAGAACTAAATTTATCCCGGATAATGCCCCATCTACTATAATGTTCCCCACAATATGGAATAGAACGAACCATTCTATCTAAGCCTCGGACATTTCAGGTTTTAGATAAGTAATATAAGTCTATACTTGATGACAGGAATCTCGCCTCATTCTATTGTCGTAGATTACTTTAGAGTCTTAAAAACTTCATATCTTTTCTCCTCCTATTGACAATATTCTTCTGTTTTTTCTACTTTCCTGTCCCTTAAAACCGCTTTCTGTTATCCACATAGAATCTATTTTGGGATGTTTAAATCCTGAGATGTATTATCCTGGGTCATCTATCATTTGCTCTCTCTTGGTCATAGTCTATGTGTTTCAAAAAAACTTTACCGTTGGCCAATAAACTTTTGATTCAAAATTGGGGAATGAGTTCGTGAACCATGTTTAACATTAGTCCTGAGTTATCAGGGGTCGATCGCTATAGACGATGTAATAAGATGGTATTTCTTCTTTATTTGTAAACCCTCTCTCACTTTGTAACGACATTTTGAACTCAACAGCAACGTATACAGTATTTAGATAGGCAGATAGATAGACCAAAGAACCATTCCCCTACATAAATGAAAATGCTCGATATAGACTTATCTTTATGCGTTTTGTCTCCGCTGAAGATCTAGGGAATAATCGAGTTCTATACGTTTGACCACTCCTGCTCTCAATCAGTTGTGATTACGAAAGTAGTTTGTCTACCTTATGTAAGACAATATTGACGTTTTCACTTTGAGTAACCCAAACAGACTAAAGATTACTCAGACCATCATTAGCTAATCAAATAATTTGATAGATCTAGAGGGGCATTCTGTGTACTTCACGAAAAGACATCGCACTCATTTAGTCTCTTTACTGATTTAATTACCTGTTTACAGAATTCATATGATTTATAAGATAATCCTAAATTTTTATTTCAATTGAATAGGACTTCAATAAGCTTACTTGTGTTTATGATAGCTAATTTAAAAAAGTACACTACAATCTAGTTTTGCCCCATTTTAGAAAATAATCTGGTACTTTTGTAGCACGACCCACCCGACACTTCGCTACAGGATATAATGTGTAAACAAGTACAGGTTAGTTCTCATCATAGATGCATATATTATGTTCCATTAGCTTCGAGACACGTTGTTACTACTACATAACAACCTCATGTTTTTGGTGTTATTAATCATGATTACTAGTACTTCGAAAAAGAAAGAATATTTTTACAACGTTTGACTATCCTGATAGTTCTCTGAATGTTTATTGACTAGTTTCGGTTGATATACCTTGCAGTAACTTAGCGTTTAGAGGTACAGCTAATAGTGAATAATTTGAGCCAACATTTTCTTCCCGAAGATCGAGTGTTTCAGCCCCCTGATGAACAAGGTTTGTACCCAATATGTTTTCAAGAATGATTACGCCGCAATTTATTCGATACACGTTAGTTCTGCGAAAGGGTCATAGTCCTTAAGATGGTGCCTCTAGTCTGGCCAATTTTTATTGTCTATACTTGAAGATCGATTTGGTCTCAGATAATGCTTTATAGACGAAGTTCGCGACCTCAGATTTACATCAATGCTACTCTAGATCTAGATTGTATAAAGCTTGGGAAATATCGTCGCTGACCACCGTTATATTCTCCTTTACCATTTGATCCTCCCCCCTGCCTTTCTATTATTGCTATCGTGATACAATATAGATCTGCAAGTTAGCACTGGTATAACGAGATGGACACGCTTAGGTTGATGTTTCAAGTGCGAAGATATATTTTGTCATAGACGGGCCAGACCTTCTTACTTCTCTTACAATTTATTATGTCATCCTTTGTACCTGAAGACCACTCATTTATATGCTTACATATGAGAACTTTTGTGATTCCGCTGCCTTGCAAACCCATATTGAGGTTTAGATACTATACCACTAGCGCTCGCTCCTTGATACTGAAGGTAGTTCGTCTGTCTCTCCATAGATATAGTTATCAGGAATGTATCCCTCGCCAGTCAATATATAGATACAACCTTTTTAGCATCCCATGACGCAATCGGCAGGACCGCTTTTATGATTTATGTTATCTCAATTTCTATCTTGGTTCACAATAGCAGTGGTTAGTTTTGATTCTTCGTTCGAAAGGTGATTGGTGAGACGACATTGGGGTATCACCCATCATGAATGTCGACTCCAGCAATCTGTTTGTATTGATGTGTGTAGGCGGGAATCATGTATTTGATATAAAATAGGTAGTTGGCATAAAGTGAATCTACGATAGCCTGTTGTTACTAAGTGCTACGAGTTATGGGCCCAAGACTGGAGTATTTTTTCCTGCACGTGACTAGCTTAGCCTGATGATTTTGCGCCTCGTCCCGTAAATGCTGTTGCCTAACCCGCTGCGTCCAAAACGAACAAATCGGTTCTACCTCAGGACGAATTTATATCCATAGGCAGGTAGCACCCTCGATGCTGCCTTGCCTGTGTTTACGCCGCTTAGTCTCGATTCTACGTGAAATGCCTTGGCTTAGGTCCATTTTCTTAATGTCCACACTATATGATTTGTCATGTCTGACCGAAGTTTTGTGTAAGCAAGATTATCTATTCCCTTATAAAAAGATTTCACGCTGTCAGAATCGACCCCAGTTACGCTTATAAAACGCTGATCAGGACTTAACTGTATAGACTGCTCTTACTCTCATTCCTCTCTAAATCTTCGCTTTTCGCTGGACCCGAATCGCCTTGTGTTTGGAAAGAATAATAATTACCTCTATTAATAGAGAAGATCTATTGGACCGTACCTTTGTTTCTCTCCTATTTCAAACGTAACCGTGCCTTTGAGCTGCTATTCATGCGGCTAAGAATATTGGATTTAATAATGGTATGCTTTGGAACTGATCTTAGCCTCTTATCTGAACCTAGTCTAGTACCGTCTAGCCTTTATACAAATTAATGGTTATATTGCATGTCCTTTCTCCCCTCCCACAATAGAGTCTTGTGCCGTACTGCAATATACCTGCATTATGTCATCAAATCGGCCTTCCCCTCTCGAGATATGACTTGGTACACTCTTATACAATCACTTAGCAAGACAATGACCCCTTTTTACTGAAGCCAAGTTTTCCATATATCTTGAGGTTATTAAAAAATTAAATCGTAGTATATTGACATTGTTTACTAATAGTATACTATACTGAATATTTCGGCCCACCTAGAGGATCCAGTTTGGTCTCATTGTACGTAGATGCGAGGGCCTAGGAGAGATGTGCCCCTTATAACATTTGCATCGAACACGATGGTGGTACGAGATGTTGAAGAGCGAGTGTGTAGCTCCATATTGCTTTCTACGCGATTTTGTATACGTACGAGCTAGAATAGAATCCAGCATAAATCAACTGTACTCCACATTTGGCCTACTCGCCAATACATTATCGCATCCACCGGCTGATGTGTGTTGATCATTGATAGTTCGTATCAAGATGTTTTTTTCCCTTCCTTCATGAGGTTTTTCTTAGCATCAAAACTCTATTGTGTGAATCTATGAACTCGCATTACATAATACTCTCACGATGAGTACACTCCATCCTCTTTTTACTTGCAATAAACGTAAACTGTATATGTTAAGCAATTCTCATAGCTCATCGTGGTGATTGTCATGTTTCTTTCACGCATATTGTGGTTCTCTGTTACTATCGAACTCAAGCAGGAACCATAATATATCTGGTACAAAACAGCTCTCCCAAGTTCAATTTGGACGGATTATGTGGCGATCTCACATAATGTCTCCCACCTGATATGTGTGAATTTCTGTCTTCGTCTCACCTGCTATCCAACTGAGGAGTAGCGTACGGTTCCAGAACATTTGTTCAAAATAACATAAAAATGCTCAAAATAGAGTAATCAATCTACCTCGTATCTGTAGTTCTCCACCATGCGCATTCTGCACAGATTAGCTACCAAAACTAGCCGACATAACGTTGAACTCACATGTCTACAAGGAAAGCTTCTCGTCTAATTTAAAGTAGTCATAAATCTCGCTATTTAATTATTAATAGTTTAGATTTATTGATTTTTATTTACCTTTCCTGCTCTGTTCGCCTGAGCGCCCTATGTTAATGTGGATATTTTTGGCCCATTTTACATATATAAATATGAACGTTGGATTTGCGATAAGCGGCCGTATGCTAACATAAACCCACGCTTTGTAAAACTGTAGAGAAGTACAGAAATCTAAGAGTAATTGTTGTTGTGCCATAAATATCAAAATGAACTATTTACCGAGTGAGGAGTAGAGTATTGTCGGTTAAGCTTTAATGAAGTTTAGACAATCGTGAAACGCGATCAGACTCTAGCCGTATTCAAATAGTTTCGCGAGCCTAACTAAGATAAATTTGACTGATCATATGAATGACGTACAAGAGAGTGCCAAACTCAATATGACGTGTGTCTGTGGATAGATACTTTACGCCTAAATGGTTGCTCCCAATACATGCTCGACTGAGAGAAATTTTTTCACCGTACTTTTTCCTTGATCCGTCAGGGTCCGTTTTATGCTCTGAGTACAAGCTGAGGTGCATTCTGTGGTGGGAATTCTCTTACGTGGTTATCATTCACGGATCTATTAAATTGTTTATTCGGGTGGAAACCAATTTATTCCAACACAGTTTATTGTACGTGGGCGTACTCACTAAAAACCCACTGACAGATGGGAGGATCCTGTTGTATGTAATGCAATCATTTCCAGTATCAAGTTTTACTTTCCCATTTAAAAAATACTTATACAAGTAGCTCCACACCTCTTTATTGACTTATTACAGATGTATCGACGTGGTGTACAACAAGATTTTAATCATCCCTCTCCTCGGTAAACTTAAGGGTATGTAGTATTCTATTCTCCTATACTATTTTGGACTCGTAACTGTGCTTTATAGCAATACAAGAATACACTCATGAGAGTACTTCTCTTTTTTTCTTGTCACAGTATTGGTTTTGGATGGAAAGATAGAATACTGCCACGACCTCTGTACAATCGCTAGTAATGAGCCATGACTATAGTACGTTACACAATATATAAGCCTTATCCTTCCGAGCTAGTTTTGTAAGGCTGACCGACCAAATGCCTCAGTTCCAGCTATATTTTAGTGCCATAGGAATATTGAATGCTCTAAAGACTAGATTTATAACATGAAATCAGTAATTTTGCCCACTGTCTGACTATGGTCATCATTATTTATACATCGATTGGAATGAGCCAGACCGTATTTCCTTTCATTGGCGTTCGGCTCCTGTAACCAATTGATAGAATGGGCCAGAAAGCAGAAAAGGAAAAGTTTCCTTTATCTCGGCTTCCACTTGTTAATTTTCATTATCAGGTATGTGAAGGAAATAATACCCAACATCTATCTTACAAAGTTATGTTATTTTATTGACTCGAGTGGACTATGAAATGATATCCATTAGAACTGTACTTCCTTCAAGAGTGCTGCTCGAGAGTAACGCAAGCTCCTGTAAGACCATATACAGTTCAATAGTACATCTCGCAATTTAGCCATGTGTTTGAAATATTTGGGAACTATCACTTTTTATGGGTGGTGAAATGTCTGTGTTATCATATTATCTGCTATATAAATTATACATTGATATTATATAAATTATAAGTCTTGGGTTTGTAACATTGGTATTAGCCCTTTATAACACAAAATGGGGGATCAAGCGTTTGTGTCAAATATTTCTTAACCGAAAATTTGGAAATGAAAACTGGCTCTCCCACGAGATCGGTGTGGTTTCTCACAAGATGCGTGTTCTTATCCCATGGTGTGCCCACGATAGTAAGGAATTGTACGCTCCTTATTATGAAGTATCTGCCGCATCGAAGATCTAGATGATTACGCACTTATAACTGCCCAAGTCTGCCGCCTCTTACCACATATACGCGCTGTAGCCGGGTGTAATAATCGCAACTTGTTACTTACAATCCTACGGTGCTTTTGCCCGCGCTAAATAATATCTTCCGTAGACTCATTCTGTGTTCCATGGTATTAAGTCAGCAGATTCATCTTTCCTAGAAAGCCCCTACGGATTGATGTTTTCAAACAAACAGTGCAAATATATTTGTACATGTATTTGGTCATGTGGAAGTCTTTGAGGAATAATCTGAGTTTGTGTAATTCCTATATTAGTCTCGTTTTTATGTTCAGTGAATATCTCGTCCGGTCGCACGTCTTCAAATAGCTCAATTAGCGATCTCTAACTAATTTTAAGTTTGCAAGTCTTCGATAGCACAACTACATTAATGGTCTGTAGTCGTGGTCGGTTTGAAGAAGATAACCTGGTGTAGATGAGAACCTCCTGTTAAGCTGTGAATCCACCTGCCACCCATTCGGCGAAATGAAACATCGTGCGTGGAAACGTTACTCGCTATCTGTTTGCTGACATATGGGCTCATACGTGCTATTCGGCGCACATACTAGTATTTAACGTAGAATACCTGCAACGCTGAAATAAGCTCTATAAAAACAACGACAATTATTACGGGTTAGTCCTTATGTGAGAGTTGGAATCAGATCTCTCAGCACTCGACTACATTTTTGTCTTGGTGTTTCGTTTATTTTTGTAATCCTTCCTTGCACAGGAACAAAAAGTTATCTTTAGTTCACAACTTAAGACTACTACGATCCAAGTGGCATGGTATCTTTTGTTTCATTAGCAGAGAGTCTTTTCGAAGAGTATGTGACTCTTTACGGATTCGACACTGCTATGGCATATTATTTATACACTTCCGAGATAACACGTTTGAGCCTGGTGAGTTCATTGGCAACAAATACAGTTTGATTCAAACTCACTAATGGATCGCCAACCACAGTATCTCCTGAAGCTAAAGTAACAGTCTCTCTCACTCGATTATACTTAGTATGATATTTGGTAGCTGTGATGGACTTGATCCATAACAGATATTGTCGAGTTATATTCCTCTTCTATTGTGTGCACAATTTGGTTCGTTCTCAAGGGATATCTGTCAGTAACTGTAATTCCTTCATTGTCTTACGTATGCGATCTGTTGCAAAAATTCGTTAGGGTGGTATACAAAAACAAGAAATGTTTTGGCCACACTTAATTTATATAGTAAATCGTAAGGCGTATGCTCACCGAATTTTTTCTTCATCATTAATAATGGTATTTTCAGACAATATGACTGCCTCATTGGTATTATCTGCTACAGACACGATAACTTCTGATATGACAATATCGACATCTGCACAATTTGACTAACTATGGCTTTATCTATATATATGGCAGTTTATAGCTTATGATTGATCCAATGATGATAGGTTTAACAGAACAATTATATATAATTATTGAATTTAAAACGTAGTGTATTGATTTTAAGTTTTGGAGGCATAATATCGTGAAAGCTCGTATAACTTTTTCGTTAGTGGTTGATATAAAGCGATATTCGTCTCTAGTCGCTCGTCTTTCTATATATGGTGGGTGAGTGTATTAGATGTCTATTCATTGACGATAAGCGGAGCGGTTGTTGCCATATATACGAATATTTTAATTAAGTATCTGTGTGTGCACAAACCATTACACTATTTATATAATCGATGTGAATTTGGTTGCAGAGATTGTAGAGTAAGATTTAACTTTGTGGTATCAATGACGATATTTTATAGTAAGTCATCTCTTATTAGCAATAATTTTTACGATCAGTTATTGAGCTTGTAGATCATATTCATTTATCAGTAATAATAGGTGTTGCCTAATCATGTTAGCTGTTAATAAAGATTAGACAAACGTTAACTCACAGTCGTTTATCTATGGTATCGAGTCTCGGGCTTAGCTGTGGTTGAAAGTCACGTGCTCAGTAGTTTGTTGATCAGTTACTCTCTCTGGCCCGTCAGTCGTTTATCCTTTTTATATTCTCGTCTACTATATTTAGAGTCCTGTGTACACCTATCACTTCGATATAGTTGTTAATTTGCGTAGTGTGTTGTAGCTCTTTTGAGATTTGAGATTTTTTATATCTATTCGCCATTTTGAATAAGAGTTATGTTAGAGTATGCTCTCCGATATTGTTTGCCTTACGATAACATATACGCATTCCCATTTCATAGCTTTTTATTAAAAGGAAAAATACTAATAGTGGATGCAAAAAGAATCCTACTCTCGTTATATTTATTGTAAGGGCACTTAAATATCGATCATTACAGTAAGCATAAATGTAGATAGCTCTTTTGTATCCCTTGCTAGATAGCTTAAAGGCTTCGTATTTCGATTCATAAGGCTAAGCAAAAACCAGACTAGATGTTGAGAACCCAGAAGTACTTATAGGTTTGGAATTATCTAAGTAAAGTGCACGTTGGTGATGGTTATAGTGTATATTTGCTTATTTTCAATAAAGGTAAAGCTCGCAATATTTTACTATCTTTGATAATCTGGACATATTCCCCTAGCTCGCTATTAGCTTGTCTTGGAGCAGGTCTCTCTATGTGGAGTTGTATGTTGTTTTTATAGTGGAAAGACTTTGGAGTTTGAATATATTAGAGGCAACTTCCCATGATCCTCACCTAGGACCCCAGTGTGTTGTGCCCAAGGTCTGGAATTTCTAACTATATTTTTCTGCCCCTGTTCTCGCAAATATGCTCAGTATGTTCATACGTGTCTAGAGATAAGTAATGTTTTTCGAGCTAATTGTAAGCTTGAATCAAGTTAAGTTCAAATGTTTCAAAGGTTTGTAATTATTCGCCTCGGTTCGTAATCTCGTCATGAAGTGCGCGAAGAGCTATGCCATTGGTACACTGTGTTCATCCTGGAACTCTTTGACGTAAGTCCTTGGAGCTATGTTGCATGAGGAGCAGTATAATTATTCAACAAAATTGTTCTTGCTACAACCTATAAAAGTGACAGGTTATGCGTTGTTTTTTTAATTTCTTTCTGCTTTGATTTCGATAAGCTTCTAGTCGAGTGAATGATTCGAGAGATGCTTTTGTCCTAGGGGAGAAAAGACAAGTATCCACAATTTGTATTTGTAATTGTCGGGTATGATATAATTATTGCTTTTTCGGTCGTACAAAGTATCACTAAGTCTATATGTTCGACTGATTTGTTCATTACCAGTGCGTATAGCCCTTCCCTATTTCATATAAGATGTTGACTACGTTGAATACACGGAGCTTGATTTACGTTTTGGTGTTTTCCTCTTAACAGGCTCACGGGCGGGTGTGATACCACCGAAGTATAAGTACTGTGGGCTTTGGTTTATCTTTCCATGGCAACATGGCCTGCCCCTCTTTTCGCGTCTAAAAGGTCCCGGTTGTTGCTCCTACCGCATGGTTTTTCTGTCTGTGTATCTCGTATTTCTAACTCTCGGACCTGAATAATATAACCGTTATGACCGCTTGTCCTCTGTAGACTTTACCTTAGGCACATTTTATATAGAGCTTTGAGTACCCTCAATGATCCCCTGCCCAGAATAAGAATTAAAGAAGCGCGTGCTTTCTTCCTCGTGATTGTCGGTTAGAGGACAAATAGTTACTTTGATAAAGGTTAGTGTTAGTAATGCCTTAGCCATGATCTGGTTATCAATCTTGGCTCTTACCTCTGTGATGTTGCCCAAAGAATTACTCTCAACCCTTATGTCAGTGATATTTTGAGTCTATTGAACTGATGTTTTGTTGTTAAGTATATTTCTCTTTCTCTCATATATCTATTGGATAATATCTTGTTTCAAAATATTGTCAATTTAAGAAATTTAGAGCATTCCAATTATATTGTATATATACCAATAATATATATCGTTATGTACGTTTCCTCCAAATATTGATAGAGAGTAGATATTCATGTTGAAATTCAGCTACATTGCGAGTTTAGGTCTACCTCAAGGAGAATTATTTCGGATTCAACCTCAGATACTGAATTGAATATGATGTTTTGATTGTTAAACCGGCAGAGTAGGTGAAAACGCGTTGTGACTACGCATTCGGAGGGTGCACTGCATTAAACTCGGCCTACGCTCAACCTTGTATAATTCACCAATTTCCTTGATGATGTGTAGAATTTGTCAGGTCGCTGTACGTGGCTATTGTGACAACCCTACTTTGTCGTGTCAAATGTATAATTTAGACTTTATAGCCCCCGAATATACTTCATGTACTAATTTGTTTCGTGTATGTTTGTCCTACGTGTCTCTAATCGTTGATAGATGAAGGAACACCCAACAATTTATTTATTCAAACTTTATGTAGATATATAATCCACTATTCATAACACGTTTTTTAATGCTATACAAACCAACTTGTTGATGTGACCTCCGTATCGGATAATGTGTGATTACCATAAAAAGTAAGTCAAATAAAACGACAAGCCCATAATGTAATCTATTTCATTATAGTGTGTTTAGATACTATATGTGTGCCAAGCCAAGTGAATAAATATGAATATCTGTTCTCAAATAGGAGGGATACTCACGTATACAACCATATTGAATTGATGCACTCCCTTGTATCAGCTTGCGCAGTATTGTCACGCAATGAAATAGATATTGAGTTTGTACTGTTATATCCTTATACAATTATTTGACCATTCTCAGTGGAAGTCCGGCTCACTTATGTTTCGGTTCGGTGAGCATGTGTCAAATTCTTTAGAGTACTTTTTAATAGCTAGATGTGGCGATCTAACTGTATAATAAACGCATTAAAACTTTTTATTTCAATTAATTTCGTTTTAATAAGTTGCTATCACTTGCTTTTATTAGACGGTTCCATTAGAATACATCTATTATTCCGTGCTAAAGGTACTAGCGCTTTGGTATTTGTTGCAAATACGAACTTAGATATTATCATATTGGCGAGAGAGCCTAATGAGCAATAGGGCGGGGGGCATCCAGGCAAATGCGACCTCCTGATAATCCTCTTGTATGGTATATGTGATTGAGAGACCTAGGTATATTATTGTGCATTACCTCCTCCCTCTAGTTGTCTCGGGCACTTTGGGGGGTATAGTCTTTACTTTCTACTTCAATATAATTACACCTAAGAATATAGACCTGGCATCTCCTCCTCACCAATTAAGAGTGTCAATTATTAGTACTAATTTCTTTCAGCATATAGTTTATATTTTATATATCTTTATTTAGATTTGAATGTTGGTGCACATAAATTTTTAGCGTTTGCGCGCCATCAACATCTAACTATCAACACACCAGCACATCATACAGCCTATCTTTCATTCGTAGTGTGGAGTATATCTTTAATGAATAGAGATTTCCTCTCACGCGAGTCAAAACTTTAATAAGTGTTTCTGAAATGAAATCATTTTTTGCATATCACTTTTTTTTTTTCACTTTGCAAGTGTTTATGTACTCAATATCGTTTAACCTGAAGGCCTGATCTTATCTTTTCCCCTATGAAATTCTTTCCGATAAATTTTATATTGATTATTCTACTCTTTTATAAATGTATCACTCTCGTGAAAGGCGCTGTCTATTGATATATAACTCGGAAGCCTTCGGTACTCCAGGGCAACCGTTTATTATGTTACTTTAATTATTTAACGACTATGTACCTCCTTTTATGTATCTATTTTAACATATAGATGGTGAAATCAGAACCGCATAACATTCCTTTCAACGGAATATTTATAAAAAAACGGGTCTTGTATAATATACATCCCGTCTGTTAGTTTTGTTATATTTTTTGGTACAGCCCCTTTTATTTTGGCTGCTGGCGAAATGTTTGCCCAACCTATATTTTTAACCATATGAAATTGATTCTTTGACTCTTAGTATATATCCTCTTATATGGCCTTGGGAGTTAGTCGAATACCGGAGCGCCGAAATATAGATCGTGGCTGTGTTTTTTGTTTCTTTTATGCTCTAGAGCCGCCATATTGATCTAACAGTTTGCAACTACTCAGTAGACTGCCTGAAGTCCCAATAGCAGCCCAATACTCCGACGTCCCAAGATGTTACTATATAGTTGTAAAAGTGGCATTCTGGTACTTTATTAGTACTGCGATAGTGATCAGGTATACATTATAATTTGTCTGTATAATTTGGCTGTACAGTGTGGTAAAATGTATCTCGCTTTTGCTCTATTCATATGACTTTATTATGTCGCTCCTAGCATAGCATAATCTTGATATTACCAGTACTTCGGAGATCATGTATGTCTCATATATATTTCCTATGAGTAATTTCACGTTTTGGATCGCTTGATTTGGAAGACTTACGTCCATGTTTTTAACAGTTATATTAGTATCGAATGTAAAAGGCCTCATAGAGATAGTACGTCAACTAGTGATCGCGATCTTTCGAAAATAGTTCCTTAAATATCTAACAAATTGCCATTAGTAATAAACAAAGTAGCATTTTGGGAATATTACAACGGCTCGGACCTAGGAACCCAGAAAAGGCTCTGTTTATCTATGAATATGCAGAGAGGTCACGAGCCTATTTATTCCTATGCGGTTTCAAGATTGAAGGAGGTAAGCATTTATTCCTCCAACAGTATCGAAATTGATCCCACTAGTCCACCAACTCCTCACACCAGGGTCCCGTAGTAAGATTTGCAACACGTAGTAAAACATCGCCCAGGTCATGTGTAGTCCCTTTGGTTGATGTGAGTTAACTGAGAGGGTAACTGTATCAATTGTCGCCCTTGAGACTACTCTCAAGGTGTAATGTTGATATACCAATTGTGGCGCAAGGATGTTATGTCGTATGTACTGTAATTGGGAGTTTGTTAGCAGTCTACTTTTTCATCTAACAATTATTCATAGTTAGAGCATATCTCAACTCACCAAGGACATGTATGAAATTCAGTGAATCCAGACTTCTAGCTTTAGAAACTCTAATATAAGGACCATTCTTAATTGCAAACTCAAGTAGTAAATAACGTACACGGTTCAAGATATTTCCCAATATTAGTTTATGAGTTATTATATCTTAATCATTAGGATATGTTCTCTTTTATAAGTTATTATTATTTGATTACAACTTAAACTCCTATAATGCTTTGCCTTTACACCCACCCCTTCGTCTCGACTTCTATTTATTTGTAATTTCTACAATTTTTACCAAATCTTCCTTATAATTCTTTGTTCTTCCAGGAATAACTGGAGGAAAGCTATTCGAGAAGCAAACAATCGATTCATGGGTTTTGTAATGATGGACGCACATATATTACCTTGTTCCCCGGTGTTGATTTTATTCTCTTTTATAAGATATACAATTGGTGAGTGACGTATCACAAGAGTGCCCAATCGCAAGGATGTACTCGTTTGCGTTAATTAGCGTTATTGCTACCTAGAAGGATTCAGAGCCCAATTCATCATCTAAATTTGGTTTAAAATCCCACACAAACCCTGACGCTCGTACCATCAGATCTCTAGAACCCAATTTCCGGCGCCAGGCCGTCCTCAGCATAAGCTAAAAAATGTGAGACTGCAAGATAATCAGATCTCCCGTGCCCAATAGCGAACACTAGTCAAAGTGTTACTGCGATTAAGAAGTAAGGTACCGAAGCATGGCAGAAAAGCTTAGACCTCAACAGCCCACTTCCCAAGTTTATCTAATAGACGTAATGTTTGAGATATATGAATAACCCAGAAGGTGAACTACTCACTAATATATATTAGGAAGTGAAGAGCTGATCGGCACTGATTCAGATTTGTCACCCGATTAAAACGGGCTAATGTGAAATTATTAGTTACCGTCAGCGCGCCCCTCTTCTTCACGTAAATTAGTGGAATATGTATGAGAGACCATATCTAAAGCATGAGACGTACTTTACAATAATAGAAGTATTCGCTGAAAATGAATCTACAACCGAAAATAGTTTGTTATCATGCCTACTTATAAGCAGGTTCTCACAATTTACATGTTGAGCGCCAACTCACCCATCACGTATACAATCAAGGGTGCATCCAATTAAGTCAGTCAAGAGACATATTGCAAACTCTCATAGCGTTTATGGGTAAAGAGCATAATTTTGTAGTGAGCTGTACCATGTAAATGCTGCAAACCATCTTGCAGGTCAAATGCTGTCTCGTGTGTGCATTCGCATGTATATTGTAGTTCGTGTGTATTTTATCGGTGTGCTTAGAGGAAAATGGATTCCACCAGAAGAAGTTGAGGCAGATTTGATTGTCTGCGAAGATCTAAAATCCATCATCCATCTTTTAAATCAAGAGAATCTAAATGTTACATTTCGTTGAAACGATATTAGTTTCATCAGTTGTCAACCTTTTAACAATGAATATACTCGTACACTATAATCATTTTGGCTGCACAGTCTCTACTCATGTTTCAATGAACATTGAATCCATGCAAAACAAAGCGTTGTAAGTATTGCAAAGCCATGAGGAATTTTCGTCCAATACTTCAATGGATTTTATGACATGATTGTTGAACAAAATGTGAACATTAAAGGTGCTGGAGTTCCTAATTGACAATATCTAGGTAGTGCTTGGTGATCAGGCCATCTTGGCCGTCTTGGAATTTCGATGAACACAACTGAATTTGTGTTTTTGTGAGGCAGCATTCATATTCAATACTTTCTACATAAGAAGAAAAAATCTCTTCCTGTGATCTTCAACTCGACATTTAGATAGATATATTGATGACGTTATATATATTCAGAACACTCATTTTCATTCATTTCTTGATTCAATTTGTGCCAGTGAACTTGAAATAAAAGACACCATTGTAACTTCTATACTAGATAACTTTAGCTTCTACATCATCAACATCCCATATTTATGTACATGTACAGCAATATCCCATGATCACCTGAATATGGTGTCTATGTCTCTCAACTGTTTCGATACGTGAAAGTATATTCTGCGGCAGATAACTGACAAATGAGATGATGTTAGAGGGTTTTCAATGATCTCGTTTAACGTCAGCATTTTGCAAATTCGATGGTCGTTATAATTATGAGCTATTACTGGGAAGAATGCTGTATGACGTGTTTAATACCAATGACTAGGCCGTTTTTTCATATTCAGATTTTTCAGTACGAACTACTTCTAGACCTCACAGCGGATGTGACCGGTCTACAGGGGAGTGCTTGCTCCTCCTGGGTACTAATCTCACCTCTGATATATCCATGCAGAGGCCTGTGCTTTCCCTTCTCTAATTTTAGCATTCTTTACGACATGATTTATGAGATTTATCACGGTTATTCAACTTCACTTGTTCGTGTGATACT
>CAJDSM010018129.1:41609-55039 GCA_903981925.1 Ostrea lurida
TCCCCCAGAATTGTTGCTTTATCATCTTGTAACCAAAAAAAAATCACGGTCTCCCTTGAAATCTGAACCACATGGGATACAAAACAAATTTAAACCGTATCGTTCAAACCTGTATATATATAGTTTTATTATATGTTTGCCATTAAAACGTAAAAGTGTACAAAAATATTTTTAAAAATAGAATATAAATACATATACATGTATACAACAATATTTTTTAATGCGGTATTTTAAAAATACTATAAATACATATACATTACATGTATACACACAGAATTTGAACTTTTACATACTGAAAACACTAAAAAAAATTATATATAATGATACATTATTATGAAGTACCACCGACCGCAGTGTAAACTTTATCAAGAATTTGAATTTAAGGTTAGCTCACTATATCAAGACTTGCACACCTTATGACACTACTTCAAATGATTGTTTAGTGAAATTACTTGTAGAGATCGGTTTGTCTGTATATCTGCGTGGCTCATTGGATAGCATTAGGATCAAACTGCTCAATGCCCCTTTTTCTTAAGCTTTACTTCCTAAAAAGTCCATCCATTTGGAAAAATTCAAGTATAAAATTAGCTCAAAACGACCAGTTCCCTTTAAAGGGACCTGGGACACCGGTTTTTGAATGTTAAATTTTATATTTGACACTTTTAATGTTTATACAAACTGACTATACAAGACATTATTTTCTAATGGCACAAAAACATTCAATGCAGTTGTTGAGTTACAGTAAGGGACACCAGCGCTCATAAGTTCATTGTTCTAGTCAAACGACAGGCTCGAGGCCCTTTTTGGTTATATCGTGAAAAATTGCTCAACAGACACAGTACCAATTTGTTAAAACAAAAATGGATGTGAGAAACACTTGAAACTGCTAATTGTGTTTAAACATAAACTTGTATTTAGAAGAAACAATCTGTTTAACGGAACATATACCCACGCATAAATTGTCAATAAGGTAAACCAAATACAGGGCTCGAGCGTCTTGTTTACATACGCTGAAGAAACTTAAAGTTACTGGTATACTATCTCACTTGTAGAATCAACAAAATGGCGTCATTTTTTCTGACTAATTATGAAATCCCTTAATGTAAGCATTGTATAACTATCAAATATGGAAATCCTAAAATTAGTTGAATATATCTATTTCAAAACGTGGTCCAAAGTCCTTTAAGGGCCTTCAATGCCACTTTCTTGTGCTATTTCAAACGTCCATCTCATTGATGTATTGGATCTATGACTAAAGTGGTGCCTGAAAGCTTTTTAAGTTGTAGGAAAATATCATTGAAAGTCGATGTCCAGGCCAACGATCAGTGAATAAGGCGCGTACTCCAAATACATGTAAAGCACCACAACAGGAATACGGTCAGTCCATGGCAATGACAGAGCATTGTCCTGACTTGAAACACAGAGTCTTAGTAATCGTGTCCGCCACCGCTGACGATGTTTGATATCTTCCCGTATCTCTAGCACATCAGTAAAGTGAATCTCACGCAGTGCCTCTGGTGGTAAAATATTGAGACCCTGTCTCATTTCATAGGACAGATGCAGGACATCTTCCCAAACAGGTTATAGAATTATGCCAGGCGATATATTGTGCTATCTGAGATGATAGTCTGGTTGAATTGACGTCAGAATCTGAGGTACCCATCGGGTGGCTAAAAACTTGGTCTCTGCAATGATGCACTGTGCGGTGATGGCAATGTACTCTTATCCGTTGAAATAGTCCATCTGCTTAATTAATTCCACCAGACCCACCTTTCTCATTAGTATATCTGTAAGTTAAAATCACCCTCCTTGTCTTGCGCGATCTATACATTAAGTTAGCGGATCCAAAGGAGCTATTTTGTAATCTAGGATGGCTTCTTCACGTAGCGAGTAGGTGAAGGATGTTTGTCCATCAGATCATGATTACTACCTTCAAAGGTATTAAACTTTTCTACATGTCACATATCAGCATCCACTGCTCTTATCAAACGATTTTGTCCTATTTTCAATAGGCTACCCTCGTCGATACTACAATCAAGCACAAAGAGACCAAGTCGTGTGGTACACTCTCCTATAGTCAGGAGAACCTGTTCAGGCTTTCAAAAAGATACCACCACTAGCGTTCCTCCTTCAGTACGAGGCCTCCCAACAGACGCAATCAGTCCCTCTTATGTAACAAACATGCTTGCTTCGTCGATTCCATTACCTATCTGGGGGTGCCAGCGAATCTAGCTCGCAGTTCAAGACATCTGGAGATGTTGTCTATTTCTTCTAACAACGCTTGTATATTGCTATAGCTGTCACCATTGGTGCGGCACAAGACTAGAGAACTTTGATTGCATTCAACTACCGGATCGACTCGCAGTAGCAACAAACACTGGGCAGCGTCGCTGCATGAACTTTATTAGTGATACAACGACCAAGACCAAGCGCGAGTCGCATCGCTATCATGCGATTAGCTTCTATATAGGCCACTATCAACTCTTAATGGCGCCAGGTCCTCTTGTGTGGCCGTGTACTGTAAAAAAAAAACCTCCTGCCAAAGAGTGTTCCGAAAAACAAAAGGCAGACCTTGCGTCTCGATGCATCTGGCCAGTTCTTGAGGACCCACTGTCATTTACTTAGGAGGCCATGGAGGAATGATTCACCGTGTATGATTAAAGACGCTACCAGTGCAAAAAAGAGATAAACCTGCACCCCGTTTGCAACCCTAAATATGACCCGACTATGAATGACTGCCTCACTGATTGTATGTGACTGACGATCAACTGCACTATACGGTGAACCAACACTCATTCTACATACACTGCAGAAGGGCCCAAGACTCAAGGCTCGATCTACATGCGACTGATAGGAGGAAAGGATTGTAAACACCCGGCCAGAGCCACATTCATTTGCATTAAGAAACTATGCGAAGAGCTCTGTTTTAGTTAAAGCTTAGAGCGACATAAAACCTAATGCTAGTTTTGGATTGCGATAAGGTCAAACGGTACTCTGGAACATCACAGCAAGCTTTAGTCACGCCCGCACTCGCGAGTCTCTTGTTTCTCAAAACATACGAAGTCATTTAGTGTATAATACTTTTAAGGATACGATTTACAGAACGGTTTGGGAGTTTCCATGGCATCTTCCTCCTTTGGACCTAGAGGGCAGGACAAAAGCTTACAAATAATGCTAGAGTTCAAATTGTTTTAATATTATTTCTACGAGAGAATGTACTGCGTTACGTCATGGAAAAAGCTCTAGCTTGCTACCAAAATTTTATACAAGGGTTCTAATTGCTCTGAGAAGAGTTCAGGCAGCCAAGTTTTTAGATTAATGGTCAAGTTAGTGGTATAGCAAAGTGATTAACACTAATTTAGACATTATCTTTGGTAGTCGAATGACCGAGACTACAGTAAGTTGAGCAATATAGCTAGACGAACAGACTGTGTGGTGTGTCGTAGTACAACAAATAGTCAATTAAACTATCTAAAAAAAAAAAAAAAAAAAAAAGATAGAAATATAAGTCTTTGGTCATAATTTTGTCTAGAGAGAGAGAGGGAGAGAGAGAGAGAGACGAGAAGAGACACGAGAAGATGAGAGGAAGCACCATCGCTTTTAAGATCTTGATCGAAAATGTCAACAACACACAACCGACCAGTGGTAGGAAAAAGCCATGGGTATCTTATCTCACTGTTCGTAATATAATCGTTAACTTCACACGACTTTTTACAGAGGTCCGAATTGCTATTGAATTGGATGCTGTTGATCTCGTTTTAACGCTCCGCCGAGATGTTGTCCACCCAATATGGAACGTCACATTGGCCGGTGAAGGGTTGCAAAAATTTAGGCTATGTGTTGAGCAGCTTATGGCTTTGACGCAGGGCAGAGCGTCTTTTTTCCGTGCCACACCTGCTGTGACCACGGACGCCTCGGTTTTTGTGGTCTCATCCGAATGGATAGCCGCATTTAGTCGCTCTCCTGCGTAACATCGGGGGAGATCGAGGACCATTCTAAACACGGGAGTCGCCAACAGGGTATAGATCGAGTATGCTATCAATACTGCATTGATATGCGTCATACTAAGCCACGCCATCGAACACGTACAACATTAATAATTTAAGTCAAAACATTAGAGAAACATACAATCAGATGTTAAATTAAATATGTTATGATTATCATGAAATGCCAGAGTCTTTTGTTGGCAACTCCCATACACTATTCCTGATCAATCTTAAACCGTCGTATTTGGACTACGGAATTGCATTTTCTAAAAACTCTCTTGTAGGCAATAAAATCTTACCTTTACAAGAATTGATAGTAAGGCGGTTGAATTACACAGGTTTTTTTTATTAGTCATTTAACTGGTACATGGGTTCCATCTATAGCAATTGTGTGCATCTATCTCTCTCTACGCGAAAAAAGTAACATAAAACTACCAACATTGTTTGCTGCTACGTCTCCTGATTTATATATGATACGTTAACTATAATCTTTGAATATATATAGCACAGTCTTCGCGACCAGGCGGCGAGTGGCTCCAGATCTACCTTTTTGCTACAGTTTCAACTACTTTCCATACAAGTTTATACATTTGATCTACTACCATTGGTATTACTCCCGTACATGATACGCCAATTTTCTGTACGTGCGGAATCCAGTTCACCCGAGCTTTCTGCACTGCAAGCTAGCCATGGCGTTCCATCAAAATATTATTGAGGAACTCGTACTTTCGGGTTCGTGACAAGAACACCATTGCTTTTCAGATGACACCCAAGATGGGATAAAACAGGCAACATTTGTTGCTTGAAATTTATTAATCTGTGGCGATGTTACGTGGAGGCTTCGTTGCAAGAAAAACTTCTGAAACACAAGACTGACTTTCAGAAATGAGGCTTTGGCCAGCTTTATGTCGACTGCAACACACATTCTAAGTCCTGCAGACAAGTACGTACACATTGCCAGGGGAATGCTCCGCACAATAACAACGCTTAACCACTTTGAGCATCCAAGTTAAGTCATCAAATACGAACACGCGTTGGGGAAACTTTTTAGAGCCCTCTCAATTTATAATGCTGACTTTCTTGATGAATATAATCGTTGAGACATATTTATAAGGTAAGAATTTTAAATTCATCATGACATTTGCCTTTAACACGGTATGTGGCTAATTTATTTTGCTTATAAATCCAAGTAATATATTATTGTTCATTTTACAAAAACAGATTAAATCACCATACCACAGTTGCGATATATAAGTATGGATAGTTGCCGATTATAAAGCGCTATACACAATACATTCTTCATACATCACTGCTAGAGCAGATATTTTTTTTACAGGTTTCATCAATTGCTAATACAGTTGAGCATAAATGCGCGAAAGTTAAAAGGCCACACTGTTTAAAGCTCTAACCCATAACTTATAACAAAGTACAGTGAAAGGGCAGCACGAGACCTCCGCAAAGCGAAGACCGAAGAACCAGTAGCCGATGGAGGAGTTAAACAGATCCTCTGCGACCGTCCACCCGTCGTTAGCCTTACGTCGAACATCCAATAAGACGGATGACCCGTTTGCATATATAGAAGGAAATAATGACTAGTCTAACAAAGGGCGAAATGAAATACAGTCACATTGAAGCATTCAATGAAATATTAAATGTGATCGCAAACAAGGTCAATGTATGTAGCGACTCTTAGATTAGACGTTTGCAAAGGAAGATACAAGCTGTGGTTATCAAGCAAGACACTAATACTGTGACGGTAGCATAGTGTTAGAGCGTCGTTTCATTAACCGGGACGTCGAGAGTTCAAAATACCCACTCAAACCAAAAACTGATAGACTAAGACAGAATGATTATCCTTCGTCAATCGTTTGACATAACGAAGTACCCGTGGTTCGTGTTAAATAGAGCCTCTACGTGCAAGCCCGACGGCGGTTTTGTAACAAAAGGTTCTAAAGTGTGTACTAGAGCTCGTCTTACACCTACAGACAACGTTGGTTTGACGACGACTGCTGTGACAGTGGCGACGAGTCCTCAGTATTGATTACATGAAAGAATTCTCATTGGACGTTAAGGGGAAATATCACAGCAAGCTGCAATGATCGAGGCAGTGTAAGTCTCTACTGGAAGGCGTGTGTTATTAATGAATTAGAATGTTAAATGACCAAAAACAGGTTTGGAAATGTTATTAGGAGTGCATTCAAGGGAATTTATATAGACGATGGTACAGCATTTTTTGTTTTATTTACACAATCGAAGACAACACCCTACTGCCCTGACCTCTGCCATAGTGTTTTTACTCGAATTTACTGTCGAATCAGACTTCTATCAGTTTCTATGCCGAACTCAGTCAAATGGTACCAATAGAAGAAACCGGATCCCCTCAATCCTGTACAATTTCTTCATTTCTGATAGATGTGATCGAGTTACAGATACAGTCTTTACTGTTGTTAAATTTTCAGATATGTCATGGGACGTCAAGATCGGGCCGGTCCACATCACTTGAACATGAAATGCCCTACCATCTATGACTCATTCGTTGGCGAAGCGTGATGAACCGTCCATCCTTCTAGCGCAAACTGATTCACGTCGTCTGCAAACTGCCAGATAGGGCCACTTGTTATGGTGACTTCGCGGAAGAAGATAGTAAAGATGAGGACGTAAGGAGAGAGAGATGAAGAGAAGAGTAGAGAAGAGAGAGGAGAGAGAGAGAGAAGAGAGATGATATAGATTAGCGAGAGAGGAGAAGAGAGAGGTTCGAAAGTCAGAGAAGAGAAGTTCATGGACATGTCAGGAAATATGAGTTATAGAAAATTCTGTTAACTGGTAATGCACATGTACCAATACGACATTGTATATAAGTATTTAATTTAGGCAATTAGAACAATGTTTTAACCCAATATAAACGCGAAACGAGCCCTTCCTATCGTCAACACCCTTCTAAATTTGACATATCTGGTGTGTTTTGCAGATAAATGCTCTTGCTTGAGGTTTGTCCTAATTTGATACATTGGTCAAACGAATATAAGAAGAGCAGAAATTGACTATTTATAAAGTAAATGTGCGGTTTACATAGCTGATATATTCTTTGAATGGATGGTACAACATCGTTATGATTTATCAGGGAATTATATTGTTAGGATGCGATCACAATGTCTTGAGCAGAAACAGTCTGAAAATCATATTAGATTGCTTGGAAATGACAGCTTCCATTTAGACAACTCAGAACATATGATGCACATCAAACCCTCTGATTGTTTGAGCCCCCTGTGACTTTTGTGTTCGTATAATATATACACTATCCTTAGTCCCTCATCATTAAATCTTAATTTAGCTGCAGTTATTAATTTCACGTCGTGCATCACGTGGAAATTAAAACTGAATAAAACGATATTTAGACCTATCACAGCTAGATCATGTATGTTAATGGAATTCCAATGTAGTTAAGCCTCACTATACGCGCTGAACAACGTCTTGCAACGTTCAGACCTAGTGGCTTAAACAGCAACCTGGAATCGTCGATTTAGCATATGAAAATCAAGCATTAAAGAGTAAAGCAACTCGAAGTTCAGTACATGATGTAACACGAGTTATAAATTACAGTTAGATTGTCTTAACTTCGAACTATCGTAAAGGCATGCAATGCAAATTTCATTTTTGCATTCGAAATGTTCTGTTAAACATTATCATATTAACATTATTTAGAATGTCTTTATCCTGGCTACCGAAATTTTTATAACTATATATATTTACCGTTATATGGACAAACAAATAAGTAGTAAAAAGAATATACATTTTTACACCCAATCATATCCTCCGTTCAGTATATAATTTGAATATGAATTTGCTGCTACATTTGAGCATTGAAATTTTACTTAATCTGAAATGGCTATCTAATCTGTATTCTAACTAAGATAGTGAAATAAACATTCATTCAAAGTAATTCTATATTCTAATTAACAAATGTCGGAATATGTGGAGCACATCATACTGATATTCAACATGTGTCGACCGGCAACCATTTTATGTATATCCATCAAAATAGTTATGTCTCTAGATCCTGAAGGAGCTTATAAAAGACAAGAACATCCTCATATCGATTTGGCGTTTTAGAAGAATTGTCAAAACACTACGAGAAAAATAAAATTTTTGAAACCAGACCGCGGACGATGAGGTGTAGCTTGCATCGAGATATGAATGAAAAATACATAAAGCTTGCTCACAAGATTAAATAGCAACAATAATTCAACATTTGGTCGTATTATTTTCAAAACATGTACTATAATTCATACATTTTTGGTGCGAGCCCGCTAAAGTTACCACCAACTGCCGAGATCATCCAAATGCGGAAGCGACGTGAGTTAGAACTGTAAATTCATATCATACTGCACCCTTTAAGTGAGGACGTTAGATACATATTTATAGCGTAGACTGTCTTTCGAGGCAGAGGGGGGAGGCCAAACTTCTAATAGACTTGCGACCAAGCACAAATCATAAAAAAAGCTAATGAAACTAAAATGCATGTGGTCGTAGTGAGGGGTGGAGGGGGGAGGCGGCGACTTAGTAATAATAACGTGACAAGAAAAAAGTAGTAAGAATTTGATATTATTGAGTTTTACGTCCGCACCGAGAATATTTTCACTCATATGGAATAACGTCATCACTTGCGGTGAAGGGCTGCAAAATTTGGTGCTATTGCTCAGGACATCTCGAGGCCTTTGGAGCAGGAGGATCTTTATCGTGCCAACCCCTCTGTCGTACTATCGGAGGCCCTCGGTTTTTGTTTGCGGTCTCAATCCGAATGAACCGACGCCATCAGTCCGCCTATTGACGACACGCAAGGGGTGTCGACGGACCTTATTCTAAACCGGACTCAATCCCACGGTTAAATAAAAGGAAAACTGGAATAGAAAATACGTAGGAACGTTTTGTTAAATTTAGTGTCCATGATTGCAGGAAAAAAAGTTACTATCACAAGAGGGGGAGGGCGGCAACAACATATTAATCTGACTTTTCCATTGCCCCCTGCCAGTGCGCTCCCCCCGCCCCGCCCTCCACCCGCACCCGAAGCTACCATACACCCATAGATTCCACATACGAGCCACATCTACAGTCATTACCAAAAGTTCTAAGGCAGACATGATGTAAGATTTTGCTGGCTGTACACAAGTGTCACCACACTGTTTCGGGTTCATTGTAAGCATTTTGCCACAGATACTTTCCCGGATTTTAGTTTTAATGACGAGAAATGTATAATGTGTTACGGACAAGGAAGTTGGTCGCAGATTCGTGCATGCAGATTCTCATCTATACATCTCCATTCCTGTGTACTTCGTCCTTACTGGAGGCCTCGGGTTTGATATCGGTCTGTCATCCGAATGGCACCGTCCCGCATTCAGTCGCCTTACGACCGTTAGGGAAGCTGAAACATATTCAATCCCGGACCCCACGGGTCATGAAATAATTAACAGAGGTAAAGAAGAAACTGAGGGGGAGTTGTAAAATGTATGTGTCATGAATCAGAATAGTAAAAGTTTACATCGACAAAGGGGGGTGGACGGAGGGGCGGGGGCCAGGGAAAACTACTCATTGACTTTCCACTGCCCCTCTCGCCCCGCCAAGAACCGCCCCCCCCCCTTCCTCCGTCACACCCATGATTCCCAATACGCCAGCGCATTACCAGGTGTCAGGAACAGACATGCGTAAAAATTGCAACCCTCGTTCCTTTCCACACGTTCGGTTTAATGTAGCATTTTCCACAGAACCTTCCCACCGGAATTTGATTGACGAAGCATATGGATTGTCTGCGATGGATAGATTCTCCCATTGATCATCCTTCTTGTCACTCTGCCGTCAAATTCAACAAGGCAGTCAGATCCATAGCCATATTCTTGGTATAGCACAGACCCACAGGGATCTGAAATTTGACATCATCTATATAATCAAATGTATGTAAGTTATTTTGTAATCTATGGGTGAGTACAAAACTGCAACTTGACTTACCGCGATTAAATCTATATCTTACAAGCCAGGTATTACAATAGCAATGACACATGGATATCAAACTATACGACATTTTGTGATGAAGATGTACATTTTTATCAATTTTGTTCATGAAATATAAGCAAAATATATGATTGATTCATTATTTATTGTTTACGTCTCACGAGTATGGAAACGGTCATCACGATTCCTGTAGAATTGGCTGCACATTAGGCCTTTGCTCCGCTCTCGTGCAGTGGGGATTCTTATTCGTGCACAATGTGCCTTGACCGGGGCTCGTGGGTTTTTCGGATCTCATCCGAAATAGACCGCGCCCTTCAGTCGACCTTTACGACACGTAAGGGGGATGTGCGACCTATTATAACCCGATCCCACGGGTTCGAAAATATATTGGAATGTGTTAGGATTTCAAAAAATATTGATTATATAACGAGTAGTTTTGGAAACCTAAGCCGTATGATATGTTACCCCAAAGTTTCAAGCTTGAGACCCCCCGCCCCGCCCCTCCTCCCTGGGTTCAATGTATTCCATTATTGACACTCAAGCAGCGGGTGAATTGCCTAGTAAATAACTAATAATTAAGTGTGACATGTCTTCAGTATTGATTATGTAAGTTTATTTTTTAATTACAAAAACAGAAAAGCGGTGTCGGATTGAAGTATGCCGTATCCAAACTCACAAGCCCGGAAGTGTGGGAAAAATTTGCCAACTCGATTCAGCACCTCTAGCGAGAGTAGAAATGTGTTCTGTCTTACTCCCGTAAGTGAGATTAATTACCATTGGTATATTGGGATACTTTTAATTAGACTTGGTTATCGGTAGACTACACGATAGAATTGAAAAAAATGTTTTTTTGCCAGTAACAAGGAGAGAAATCTTGCCTTATCGTTCAGCGGAAGTCAACAAACAGGCTTTATACAGTAGAAATATTTGTACAGTAATGCGTGTGTTTTAAGCATATCTCTGTCGTCCAGTGGCATGATTGACAAGAACTTGAAGTTGCTACAACACCGACAATATTCCTTCATGTAACTATGCAATTGACAGATTGCCCGAGTCTCAACCATATGTAGCTGTCGTTCTAGTTAAACTCCGAAACGCATTCAAATTGACCGCATGTGATGTCATTTGCCTTCCTGACCTTCAGGTCGCAAATGTGTGGTTACTAAAGTTCACATTCATGAAACGTAGTTAGGCTTGTTGATACGCCAAGCATGCGCGAGTGCACAACCTCTTCCGTCTTGTGCACAAAGACAGTTCGGATCGTTACTATATGGTCATCTTAGTTACATATAAGTTGAAATGATGCGAACTACGGGCTATATATTCAAAACAGTCTACATAGTCTGTCCATGCCTAACTATCACATTGTGTGATCGTCTGTAAACATATTGTCACATCCTAGACTTAGTATTTGTAAATAAAAACGAGCTTTGGTACTTAAGCATTAATTTGGATACATGCCAATGAGCACAGTGATTAAGGCGACACATGAGTAATATTTTGTAGATATGGGATTGGAATAGTGATGTTTTAACCCTGATGTAGGTGCAACAGAGAGAAATGTTGATTAGTAATGTGGACGCCGAGTCATTATCTGTAACCAGCCTCAATTCTAGAGGCTTGCGCCATGATCTCACTGCAATGGTTCCGCTCCACTTGTTTTTACAACTACCAGAACTACCTCAAAAGTAGTACTTTAGAAACGGTTCTGAAACGTGTGATGAAACAGAGTTTAGACAGGACCATTCCCTGTAAAATTCCTATGTTGTTCTTGAAAAACACTAGGAACTCACAAAAGGCACATGATGTGTCTCTTTGGTGTTCAAACTTGTCGCGAGCTGACTACATGACACAAAGAGACGGTCACTGCCAAAGGAGAACGGCACCCAGATCCAGTCTCGAATTTCGATAAAACAACAGAAATACAACCCGCTCCATGACACCATGTTGACAACATTGCAAAGAAATCCTTGCGAATATCAGCACAATTATTGCTTCGCATGAACGGGAATACTGCTTAAAGGGAACATACAAAGTGAGTCTGCATCATAAACACCAGCAGCGCTTTTCTTGTCGTCTACACTCCGAAGACTTCTGCTTGAGTAGTGAAATTGCACGTATCTTCAATATTACCAGGTGCACAGTGAAAATTGGTCTAGAATAAATAAATACAAGTTGATTAGTTGTCCTGTGAAACGGGAACTCATTGAACATGAATTATACATCTGCAATCATTACGTATTAATTCAATGGTCTTGAATTCAGTTTGAATTAATCATGAATGAGATAATGTGTTGAAATGTAAAAAAGCGACGTAGCTTACATGTAGTAAAATTGGCTTTGTAATAGTCGATATGTTATTGAAAATAGTTTATATTCCTTTGCAACGTATTGACAAATTAATTTGTTATAACACGATGTATTATGATTTTGCAATGTTGAAAAAGAAAGATAATTGGTCTCTTGCTTAAATCGCTATATTCAGAAATGGCTGAAAATTAGGATAACCTCTGAAGAAAGTAGAGACCCAGAAAGTTTTCTTTGGTTCAGAGTTTTGAGAATGTCGATTTCCATTATCCATCTCTTGTGTACGTTTCTTCACGTATAGTATTTCATTGAACTCTACAAAGTATTCCAACAAACATAACTTATGCAACTACCTGTTAACAGTGTTTTAGAATAAATGCCTCCATATGATTTATTATTCCTGGGATGAACTCATTGTCTAATGTTCGGTTATTGCTTGTTTTTCCATGCGGTCTGGCCGGTACATCATTCCACAAATCCATTACCTTATGGGGCTAATTCGATAAGCTCTTCCCTATCGCCCAGCAGGATCAATGAACAAATACGTTCCATATTTGGAGGAATCCACGCTGAGCGCAATTATCCGCCGGACCGCACTATGCTTGATCGTCTTCAGTTGCGTCAATAAGAAGAGAAAATCTTGAACCTGTAAAGCGGGTTTTTACGTGCTTAAACTGTCTTTCATCATTTTTGCCTAAATTTCGTTTCTCGGGGAGATCCCAAGTTGTTATTAAATTCCTTAATGATTTCTTGTCGTTTTGATCAGAAAATGATAGGATGACTAAGCATTGCATATGTTTTTTACAAGGTAAATATCACAGAAGAAGACACGACAATATAATCCTGTTTGTTTACAGAACGTTCTAATAGCTAGATTTACAACTAAAGTGGGTTTTAAGGTGCACACGTACTCCTTGAAAGAATTTGTCAAATCATCACAAGATGATTTAGTCATAATCTTAAGATCTGATGTATGTATTGCATGTATTGTAATAATGTTCGAAAAAGGCAACGAAGAAATATGCACAATTATGGAATGAAAGGAGAAAAAATAGGTGGCTTAAAAAAGACTTTTATTCAACAACACAACAAATGAAATCTTGGATCTGCGGGTCTAGGTAACACGTACCTTAT
>CAJDSM010018129.1:55064-67955 GCA_903981925.1 Ostrea lurida
TTTTGTGTTGTTTGAAATAAAGTCTTTTTTAAGCCACATTTTTTCTCTCTTTCTCCAAAATTGCATTTCTTGTTGCCTTTTTCGACATATGTACATACATGCAATACATACCATCAGATCTTTAAATTTCATGACTAAATCATTTCGTGATGATTTGACAAATTCTTTTCAAGGAGTAGTTGCGAGCCTTTAAACCCACTTTACTGAACGAACAGAAGTAGTAAAATCTAAGCCTCATAGAACGTTGTGTAATACCAAACAAATATTCTCTTGTCTGTACTTGTATTTACTTTAAAAATAAATGCAATCTTAATCGTTTATCTTTCTGATCAAAACGACAAGAAACAATTAAGGAAATTTAAACCAACTTGGGATCACTCCCCGAAAACACATTTGTGCAAAAATATGAAAGACAGTTTAGCACTAGAAAGCCCGCTTTACAGGTTAAGGATTTCTCTTATGCACGCAACTGAAGACGATCAACAAGTGCCGTGCGGATGATTTTGCGCTCACGTCGGATTCCTCCAAATATGGAACTATTTTCATTGACTCTGCGGGACAGATAGGGAAGAGCTTCATCAATAGCACCATAAGGAATGGATTTGTGAATCATGTAGCCGGCCAAGCCTGAGAAAACAACAATAACCGAAAATTTAGAACAATGAGTTCAACCCAGAAAATAAATCATATGGAGGCATTTATTTAAAACTGTTACCAGGTAGGTTGCATAGTTTATGTTTGTTTGAAATCTTTGGCATTAGGATCAAACTGCTCAATGCCCCTTTTTCTTAAGCTTTACTTCCTAAAAAGTCCATCCATTTGGAAAAATTCAAGTATAAAATTAGCTCAAAACGACCAGTTCCCTTTAAAGGGACCTGGGACACCGGTTTTTGAATGTTAAATTTTATATTTGACACTTTTAATGTTTATACAAACTGACTATACAAGACATTATTTTCTAAATGGTCAGCAAAAACATTAATGCAGTTGTATTGAGTTACAAGTAAGAGACACCAGCGCTCATAAGTTCTTGTTTAGTAAAACGACAGGCTCGAGCCTTTTTGGTTTACGATAAAAAATTGCATTAACAGAAAGCTTAACCAATTGTTAAAACAAAAATGGATGTGAGAAACACTTGAAACTGTAATTGTGTTTAAATAAACTTGTATTTGAGAAGAAACAATCTGTTATAAACGGAACTATACCACGCATAGATTCGTCCAATAAGGTAAACACAAAGTACATGGGCTTCGACGTCTTTTTACATACGCTGAGAAACTTAAAGTAACTGTATGAGTATCTCACTGTAAACCTCAACAAAATGAGCGTTCATTTTTTTCTACTAATTATGAAATACCCATAAGTAACGCATTGTAAACTTAAATATGGAAATCCAAATATTTGAATTATATCTAATTTCAAAACGTGTCCAAAGTCCTTTAAGGGCCTCAATGCCACTTTTCGTTGTGCTATTTCAGGAAGCGTCATCCTCATTTATGACGTCATCTGATTCATTGCTAAAGTGGGTCCTGAATAGTTTGTAAGTTTGGAAAATACATTGAAAGTCGATTCCAAGCAAGATCAGTGACATAAGGCGACGAGCTCCAAAATCACTTAAAGCCACAATCGGCAATACGGTCAGCCATGGCAATGACAGAGCCATTGTCCTGACTGGACAACAGAGTCGTTAAGTAACGGTCCGCCACCGCTGAGAGTTTGATACTTCCCGTATTCTGCCATCAAGAAGGAATCCACGGTGCCTCTGTGGTAAAATATTGTGACCACTGTCTCATTCATAGTGACAGCGATGCAGGACTCTGTCCCAAAACAGGTTAAGAATTGACAGGCGATTAATTGTGTACTCTGAATGTAGGCTGTGCTGATGAACGCAGAAGTCTGAGGTACCTGCATCGTGGGCTAAAAACTTGGTCTCATGCAAGAGTGCACGTGCGGAATGGATATGTACTCTTATCCTGTTGAAATATCCATCTTGCTTAAAAATTCCACCACCCACCTTTACATTAGTAATCTGTAATTAAAAATCACCCTCTTGTCTTGCGCGATCTTATACATTAAGTTTACGGATCAAAGGAAGCTTATTTTTAATCTAGATGGTTCTTCACTAGCGAAGTAGGTAAGATGATTTGGTCATCAGATTGCATTAATTACCTTCAGTAGGTATTAAACTTTTCTACATGTCAATTATCAGCCATCCACTGCTCTTCACACGCATTTTGTCCTATTTTCAAATAGTGTAACCCTCGTCGAGTACTACTAATCAAGCCAAATGAGACCATATCCTTGTGTGGTACATCTCCTATAGTCAGGAGAACTGTTCAGGCTTTCAAAAAGTACCACCATTAGCGTTCCTCCTTCAGTACGAGGCTCCCAACAACCAATCGTCCCTCTCTATGTAACCAAACATCTATGCTTCGTGCGATTCCATTATCTATTGGTGGTGCCAGCAATCAGACTGCATTCAAGACATCTGAAGAGTTTACATGTTCTTCTAACAACGCTTGTAATATTGCTTATAGCTGCTCACCAGTTGGATGCGCACAAGACTAGAGAACTTTCGTTGATTCAACTACCGGATCGATGGCAGTAGCAACAAACACTGGGCACGTCGCTGCATAGACTTAGTTAGTGAATGAGCAACGAGACAAGACCTAGCCGAGTCGTCATCGCTATCACGATTGCTTCGTATATAGCATCTATCAACTCTTATGGGGTCCATCCTGCTTGGGGTGTGGCCGTGTACTGTAAAAAAAAAACCTCTGCCAAGAGTTTCAAAAACAAAGGGACTCTTGCGTCTCGATGAATCTGGCGCAGGTTTTTAAGGACCCCTGTATATTCTTAGGTAGGCATGGAGCGAAATGAGTCGACGTGTTGATCTAAAGAGCACTAGTGGCAAAAAAGAGATAAACCGCCTCGTTTGCAACCCTAATATGAGACCCGAGTAGAATTGACTGCCTCACTTGATTGTTTGTGACTACGAATCAACTGAGACTATCGGCGAAATACTGATCGCAAATCTACATACACTGGCAAGAAGGGCCCCGCAAGAGCGTCAAGGCTCCGATCTACATGCGACTGATTAGGAGAAAGATTGTAACACCCGGTCAGGCCACATTCATTGATAAAAACTATTGACGAAGAGCTCTGTGTTGTAGTTAAGTTAGAGCGAAGAAAGCACTAATGCTAGTTTTGGATGATCGATGAAGTGTCAACGGTACTACTGGAAACATCACAGACAAGCTTAGTCACGCCCCGCACTCGCGAGCTCTCTTGTTTCTCAACAACTACGAAGTCGATTAGTGATAATAATACTTTTAAGGATACGATCTACAAACGTTTGGGAGTTTCTGGATCTTGCCTCCTGATTGGACCTGAGGGGCAGGACACAAAGCTACAAATAATGCATAATTCAAGAATTTTTTAAGATTACTTTCTACAGAAATGTACTGCGTTTAGTCATGAGAAAAAGCTTAGCTTTGCTACCAAAATTTTATACAAGGGTATCTAATGCTTCTGAGAGAGTTGCATGGAACCAAGTTTTTATGACTTAATGGTCCAGTTAGTGGTTATAAAAGTGATTTAAACTAATTTAGACATATCTTTGTAGTCGAATGACCGAGACTACAGTATTGAGCAGATAGTAGCTAGACGAACAGACTGTCGTGTGTGTCAGTTACAATAAAATTCAGTAATTAAACTATCTAAAAAAAAAAAAACAAAAAAAAAGAATAGTAAATAAAGTCCTTTGGTCATAATTTATGTCTAGAGAGAGAGAGGAGAGGAGAAAAGACGAGAGAGAGACACGAGAAGATGAAGGAAGCACCATCGCTTTTAAGATCTTGATACGAACAATGAGTCTAACAACACACAGACCAGTGTAGGATAAAATGGCCTATGGAGTATCATTATATCACTGTCGTAATTAATCTGTTATTCACACGAACTTTTACAGGAAGGTTCCGAATTGTATTGAATTGGACTCGTGTTAGTAACTCGTTTTAACGTCCGCCGAGAATTGTTTACACCCAATATGGAACGGTCACATGGCCGGTGAATGGTTGCAAAATTTAGGCTATGTGTTGAGCAGCTTATGAGCTTGAGCAGGGCAGAGCGTCTTTTTCGTGCCACACCTGCCTGTGACCACGGCGCTCTGGTTTTTTGTGGTCTCACGAATGGCTAGCCGCATTTTAGTCGCCTCCGCGACATCGGGGGGACTCGAGGACCATTCTAAAACGGGATCCGCCAACAGGGTATAATCGAGTTGCTATCAATACTGCATGTATTGCCTACTAAGCACGCCACGAACACATAACATAAAATAATTCTGAAGTCAAAACATTAGAGAAACATAAGAGTCAGATGTTAAATTTAACATGGTTATGATTATCAGAAATGCCAGCAGTCTTTTGTGGCAACTCCCTTTAACATAATCCTGATCAATGCTAAACCGTCGTATTTGGACTACGGAATATTGCATTTTCTAAAAACTCTCTTGTAGGCTAACAATCTTACTCTTTCACAAGAATTGATAGTAACGCGTTTGAATTAACGAGGTGGTCTTTTTTATTAGTCATTACGACTGGTACATAGGGTCATCCTAAGAATGTGCATCTTCTTCACTTACGCGAAAAAGGTATACAAAATACCTACAACATTGTTTGACTGCTACGTTCTGATTTAGTATATGATACGTAACTATAATGCTTAGAATATGTATAGCAACAGTCGTTCGGACAGGCGGCGATGCCCGGAGATCTACATCTTTTTCTACATTTCAACTAACTTCCATACAAGTGTATGACATTTGATCTACTCCATGTTATTACCCCGAGCATGATACCCATCTTTTGTACGTGCGGAATACAGTTTTCACCACGAGCTTTCTGCATCTGCAAGCTAGCCATGGCGTTGCCATAAAATATTATTGAGAGAACTCGGATTGACGGTTCGTAGACAAAAACACCATTGCTTTCAGATGACCACCAAGGAATGGGATAAACTAGCAGACAGTTTTTTGCTTGTAAATTTATTTAACTCTTGGCGATGTTACGTGGGCTTCGTCTGCAGAAAACTTCTAAACAACGAAACTGACTTCAGAAATGCGGCTCTTGCCAGCCTTTATGTCGACTGCAACACACATTCTTAATCCTGGGAGACAATCGTACAGCATTCCAGAGAGATGCTCCGCAACAACAATGCTCTAACACTTTGATGCATCCAAGCTTAGTCATATCAAATACGAACGACGCGTTCGAGGTGAGACTTTTTAGAGCCCTTCAATTTTGATCTAAATGCTGATGTTCTTTGATGAACTATCGTGAGAATATTTATAAGGTAAGAACTTTTAATTTATCATCTGAACATTTGGCTTTAACAGGTATGAGCTTAATATTTTGCTGTAAAAATCAAGTATATATATATGTTCAGTTTTACAAAAGCAGATAAATTCAACCATTCCAAGTCAGTTGCGATATAAATAAGTATGGATATTGGCCGTTAACGCTTATACCAAATACATTCTTCATACTATCACTGCAGAGCAGTATTTTATTTTACAGGTTTCCATCAATTGCTAATACATAGCATAAATTGGCGAAAAGTTACAAGGGGTCACAGGCGTGTTCTAGAAGCTCTAACCATAACTATACAAAGTACGAGTGTAAGGGCAGCAACGAACTCCGCAAAAGCGAAGCCGACAGACCAGGTAGCCGATGGAGGAGTTAAGACAGATCCTCTGCGACCGGTCCACCCGTCGTTAGCCTTATCGACATGCATAAGACGGATGACCGTTGCATATATAGAGGAAAAATGACTAAGTCTAACAAAAGGGCCGAATGAAATAGCAGTCCACATATAACGGCATTAATGCCATCAATCTATAAATGTATCGCCAATACAATTGTCATCTGATGTAGCGACTCTATGACTTACGACGCTTTTGCAAAGGATAATGAACAAAGCTGTGTTATCAAGCAAGACACTAATACTACGTGACGATAGCATACGTGTAGAGCGTTCGTTACATTAACCGGGAGTCGAGAGTTCAAAAATCACCCACTAAACCAAAAACTGATAGACTAAGACAAAAGTGATTACTCCTTCGTCAAATCTTTGACAAACGAAGATACCCGTGGTTCGTGTTAATAAGAGTCCCTACTGCACAGCCGCTGCGGTTTTGAAAATAAAGGTTCTAAAGCTTTATCGTAGAGCTTCTTACCACCTACAGACAACGTTGGTTTGACAGACGACTCGTGCATGACACTGTGCGCGACGAGTCCTTCAGTATTGATTCCATGAAAAATTCTCATTGGACGTAAGGGTGGAAAATACACAAGCTGAATGATCGAGGCATTAAGCTTCTACACTAGAAGGTCGTGGTTATTTAAATGAACTTGAAATGTAAATGACCAAAAGGGACACGGGTTGGAAAATGTTATTAGCGAGATGAATTCAAAGGGGAATTTATATAGAGATGGTCACAGCATTTTTTTTTATTACACTAATCGAAGACAAGCCCCTACTGACCCTGACCCGTGCCTAGTGGTTTTACCTGACTTTACTTGATCGACTATCTATCAGTTGTAATAGGCCGCACTCGTTCAAATGTCCCATAGAAGAAACGGATCCCCTCAAATTACGTACATATCATTCTTCATTTCTTGAAGATAGCCTGATCGAGTTCAGATACAGTCTTTACTGTTTTTAAATTCAGATATTGTCATGGGATCGTCAAGAATCCGGGGCCGGCCATATTCTTGACCATGAAATGCTCCCTAACATCTATGACTCATTCTTGCGCGAGGTGATGAACCGTCCATCCTTCTAGGACAAACTACTCCACGCGTCTGCAAACTGCAGAGTAGGCCCACTTGTTATAGTGACTTCGCGGAAAAGATGTTAAAGATGAGGACGTAAAGAGAGAGAGAGATGCAAGAGAGAGAGTAGAGAGAGAGAAGAGGAGAGAGAGAGAGCAAGGAGAGAATAAGTTAGGAGACACGAGGTGAGATGAGACGAGCGGAAGATGATGAACAAGAAGTCATGGACCATAGTCATGGCAAATATGAGTTCATACGATAAATTCTGTAATGGAAGCACATGTAGCAATAGCACATTGTATATAAGTATTTATTTAGGCAATTAGAACAATGTTTTAACACCATATATTAAACGAAAACGAAGCCACTTCTTATGTCAACACCCTTCAAAATTATGACCATATCTGCTGTGTTTATGCAGATAATGCTCTTCTCGAGGTTTGTCCTAATTTGATACATTGGTCAACGAATATAAGAAGGTCAGAAATTGATATTTATAAAGTAATATGCGGTTTACAATAAGCAATTTTTTGCAATGGATCGGTACAACATCGTATACTTTATCAGGGTATTATTTTGTTACAAGATGCGATCAAATGTTTGAGCAGAAACAGTCTGAAAATCATACTTAGATTGCTGGAAATGACACTTCCATTTAGAAACTCAGAACCATATGATGCACATCAAACCCTCTGATTGTTGCCCCACTTGACTATTGTGTGGTTGATAAGATTACACTAACTTGAGTCCCTACATCATCTAAAGTCTAATTTACTGCATATTAATTTCACGTCGTGCATCTACGTGGAAATTAAAACTGATAAAACGATATTTAGACCTAGTCACAGCTAGATCATGATAGTTAAGAATTCCAATGTAGTTAAGGTCACTATACGGCTGATACGAACGTCCTGAAGTTCACAGACCAGTGGTTAAAACTAGCAACCGGAAATCGTCATTTAAGCATATGAAAATCCAAGCAGTGTAAAGAGTACAAGCAACGTCAAGTTCCAGTACATTTAGTAACACGAGTTATAAATTACAGTTTATTGTCTAACTTCGACTACGTAAAGGCATGATTGCAAATTTCATTTTTGACATTCGAAATGTTCTGTAAACCATATCATTTAACATTATTTAGAATTGTCTTACCTGCACCCAAATTATCAACTATATATAATTTATCTGTTAATGAACAAAAAAATAAGATAAAAAGTATAATATTGTTACACCCAATCATTCCTCCTTTAGTATATAATTTATGCAATGATTTGTGCTCTTTGCAGCATTTGAAATTTGTACTTTAATTGAAATGGCTATCATACTGTATTCTAACCTAGAGATAGTGGAAGAATAAAACATTCATTCAAGGTAATTCTATATTACTAATTAACAAATGTCTGAATTATGGTGGAGCACACTATGCTGTATTCACAAATGTTCGACCGGCAAACATTTATTTATATCCATCAAAATGTATGGGTACCGATCACATGAAAGCGTTTATCAAAGACAAGAAGCATCTCTATCGATTGGCGTTATTAGAAAAAAATTGAGTCAAAAATACGAGAACAAAAAAATTTATGAATCACAGCCGCGGACGATGGACGGTGTAGTGCATCGAGAGTATGAATGAAAATACTAAATTGCTCCAAAATAAAAGCAACATATAATTCAAATTGGTCGTTTATTTTTCAAAAAGGTCATATAATGATACTGTTTTCGGTGCGAGCCCCGCTAAATCCACCAACTGCCGAGATCATTCCAAAGTCGGAAGCGAACGTGTTAGATCTGTAATTCATATCATAGCATGACAACCCTTTAAGTGAGGCGATAGATAATATTTCTCATAGCCGTAGACTGTCTTTCGAGGAAGAGGGGGGAGGCAACACTTCTAAGAGATATGCACCAACACAAATCATAGAACAAAGCTAATGAACACTAAATGTGTGTGTCGTGGCTAAGGGGGGAGGGGGAGAGGAGGCAACTTAGTAATAATAACGTGACACAGAAAGAAAGTAGTTAAAGAATATTGATTTAATTAGTTTTACGTCCCACCGAGAATATTTCACTTCATATGGATAACGTCATCACTTCGCGGTGAAGGGCTGCAAAATTTAGCGTGCTTATGCTCAGGACATCTGCCGAGGCCTTTTGACAGGAGGATCTTTATCGTGCCAACCCACTTCTGTCGACTACGGAGGCCTCCTCGGTTTTTCATTTCGGTTCTCAACCGAATACCGCACCCATCCAGTCCGCCTACTTACGTACACGCTAAGTTGGGTGCGACGGACCTAGTTCTAACCGACTCAATCCCACGGTTCATAAAAGAAAGACTGGTAATAAGACAACGTGAGGGGAATTATGTAAAATTAGTGTCCATGATGCAGGAAAAAAGTTATCTAACTCACAAGAGGGGAGGAGGCGGGCAACAACATATTAATCTTGACTTTACCATTGCCCCCGCCTCGCTCCCCCCGCAGCCCACCCTCCGTCCCCCCCAGAGCTACCTACCACCCATACGATTCCACACTACGGCCAACACTTACAGTCAATTCCAAAGTTCTAAGGCAGACATGATGTACAGATTTTGCGGCTAGTACCACAAGGTCACACACGTATTCGGGTTATTGTAACGCTATTTATCCACAGGATACTTTATCCCGGATTTATTTTAATGACGAGAAATTAATTTTACACCGAGGAGTTGATCTGCGATTCTGCATCGATTTCTTATACCATACTCCATTCTGTGTACTTCGTGCCTTAACTGGAGGCCTTCGAGGTTTTATTCGGTCTGTCATCCGAATGGACCTGCCCGCATTCAGTCGCCTACGACCGTCAGGGATTGAGAACTATATTCTAACCCGGACCCACGGGTCAGAAATTATTAACAGAAAGGTAAAAAAACTGAAGGGGGAGTTGTAAATGTTGATGGTCATGAATGTACAGAAAAAAGTTACATCGAACAAAGGGGGGTGGAGGGAAGGGGCGGGGGCCAGGGGAAAACGTACTATTGACTTTCCACTTGCACCCCTCCCCCGGCCTAACCGACCCACCCCCCCTTCTCTCCGTAACACCCATGATTCCCAATGACGGCGCATTACCAGAGTTCAGGAACAGACATGGCGTAAAAATGCAAACCCGTTCCTTTCCACACGTTCGGTTATATAGTAGCCATTTTACCACAGACCTTCCACCGGAACTTTGATTGACGAAGATATGGAGTTTGTCTGCGATGTGGATCGAGATTTCTCCCATTATCAATCCATTCGTTGTCACTTGCCGTAAGACTCAACAGGATCAGATCCATAGCCATATCTGGTATACACAGACCACGAGAGGATCTGAATTTGACATTCCACTATATAATCAATGATGTAAGTTTTCTTGTAATCTATGGTGAGTAAAAAACTGCAACGTGACTACCGAATTAAATTATATTTACAAGCCAGGTATACAATGCAATTACCACATTGATATCAACTATAACATATTTGTGATGAAGATGTAATTTTTATCAATTTTGTTATTGAAATATAAGAAAATATATATTGGATTCATTAATTTATTGTTTACGTCTCACAGGTATGGAAACGGTCACACGATATCCTGTAGAATTGGCTGCACATAGGCCTTTGCTCGCCTCGGCAGGTGAGGGATTTTATTCGTGCCAACAATGCTGCTGTGACCTGGGGCTCGTTTTTTCGGTCTCATCCAGAATGACCGACCCCATTCCAGCGCCTCTTTACGAACTAAGGGGATGTGCGACCTTATTCTAACCCGAGTCCCCAGGGTTCGAAATATATGAATGTGTGTAGGATTTCACAAAAAATATTGATTATATAACGGAGTGGATTTTGGAAACCTAAGCCGTATATATGTACCCCAAAGCAAGCTTGAGACCCCCCGCCCCGCCCCTCCTCCCTGGGTTCAAATGTAATTCCATTATTTGACACTCAGCAGCGCGGTGAATTGCCTAGTAAATAACTTATGAATTAATGTGACATTCTTCGTATTGATTATGCTAAGTTATTTTTTAATTACAAAAACAGAAAAGCGGTGTTCGATTATGAAGTATGCCGTACTCAATCAACAACCCGGAAGTGTGGAGAAAAATTTGCCAATCGATTTCGAGCACCTTATAGCCGAAGTAGGCAAATGTGTTCTTCTTACTCCAGTTAAGCTGAGATTAATTACGCATTGGTATCAGTTGGGATACTTTTAATTAAGACTTGGTTATCGTAGACTAAAACTAGAAACTTAGATAAAAATGTTTTTTTGGCAGTAACAAGTCAGGAAATCTTGCCTTATCTTCAGGCTGATATCAACAGAAGGCTTTATTACAGGTCATTGACAAATTTGTAGGTAATGCGTGTGTTTTACACAGTAGTCTCTGTCGTCCATGATGATTGACAAGACACTTGAAGTTCGACAACACCGACATAGTTCCTCATGTAATATGCTATTGACAGTTCCCGATCTCAACCATATGTAGTAGTTTCTAGTTATAACTTCCGAAACGCTCAAATTGCGCATGTGTGCTTGCCTTCCTGACCTTCCAGGTGCGCAGTCGTGGTTACTAAAGTTCACATTCATGTAAACGTAGGTGCTTGTTGATACAGCCAAGCATTGCGCGAGTGCACACCTCTTCCGTTTGGCAACAAAGACAGATTCGATCGTACTATATGGCATCTTTAGTTAATATAAGTTGATGATGCGATACGAGGCTATTTTCAACAGTCTCAATCTGTCGCATGCAATATCAATTTGTGTCGTCTGTGAAACATATTGTTCATCTTAGACTTAGTAATTTGTAACATAAAAACGACTTTGGTTACTTAGCATATTTGGATACAAGCCAACTGAGACACAGTGATTAAGCGACACATGATGTAATTATATTTGTGGATACGGATGGAATAGTGATGTTTTACCCCTGATGTAGTGTCACACAGAGAAAATGTGATAGTAATAGTGGACGCCGAGTCACCTTATTCTGAACCATGCCTCAATCTGGGCTTGCGCCATGAGCTCCACTGCAATGGGTTCCGCTCCCTGTTTTTACACTACCAGAAACTACCTCAAAAGTTAAGTACTTTTAGAAAACGGTTCTGAAACGTGTGATGAAGACACGAGTTTTATAGACAGGACCATTTCCCTGTGGAACATTTCCATAGTTTGTTCTTTGAAAAACACTACGACTCATCAAAGCACATGATGTGTGTCTTTCGAGTTCAAACTTGTCGCGGAGCCTACTAATGACCAAAGAGACGGAATCACTGCGCAAGAGGAGAATCGGCACCCAGATCCAGATCTACGAATTTTCGATAAAGACAACAGAATTACAACCGCTCCGATGACACCATGTTGACAACACTTGCAAAGAAATCCTGGCGAATTCAGCACAATTATTGCTTCGCATGAACGAGGCATACTGCTTAAAGAGGGAACATACAAAGTGAGTCTTGCAATATAATCACCACAGCGTTTTTCTGTGTCGCTACACGTCCGAGACATTCTGCTTTGAGTAGTTCCGAAATTCACGTATCTTCAATATTACCATGTGACAGGAAAATTGGTCTAGAATAAATAAATACAAGTTGATTATTGTCTGAAACGGGAACTCTTGAACATTAATTGGATCACATCTGCAATCATTACGTAATTATTCATGGTCTCTGAATTTCAGTTTGAATTAATATGAATGGATATGTTTGAAATGTAAAAAAACGACGTAGCATTACATGTCGTAAATTGGGCTTTGTAATAGTCGATATTTATTGATAACATAGTTATATTTCCTTTGCAACTGTAGTTGACAAATTATTTGTTATTAACACTGATAGTTATATGTTTTGCAATGTGAAAAGAAGATACATTGGTCTTGCTTAAATCGCTATTTCGAAATGCTGAGAATTAGGATTTACCTCGAAGAAAGTATGAGCCCAGAAAGTTTTCTTTGGTTCAGAGTTTTGAGATGTCCGAGATTTCCTGATTTATCCATCTCTTGTGTACGTTCCTTCACGTATAGTATTGTCATTGAACTTCTACAAAG
>CAJDSM010018131.1:6758-17755 GCA_903981925.1 Ostrea lurida
TTTACCTTATTTTCGAGGAGTAACATACTTGCTTAATTAGAGTAAATTTGACTGTTAAACGATTGCATATTTCTATTCATTAATACAGGGTGTCCCGACCCTACATACTACGGAATGGACTGCGACAGACAGTGTCCCGACAGATGTCAAGAGAAAAGATGCCACATCAGTACGGGTTATTGTCTGGGATGTATACCGGGATACAGAGGTATCCGCTGTAGTCAAGGTATGTTTATATATCAAGGAGACGTTTACTGCTACGTCTGTGAGAAACCATATTTGGGACCAAATTTGCTCCTGTTTTGTTCAGACGCACATCGATATGTGCCTGAAGAAAAGGGGAACATTGAGTCAAAGGCTAGATTGCACGTTTGACTGTTATATAGTACTTCGAACGTTATATAACTGTATGTTTTAATGTTTCCTCGGGGAAATTGATCAAGCACGCCTTTTTAATAAATTTTTAAATGGTAAAAACTATATATATTGTATCATTGTAATGAGATAATGTGATAGAAAATCATTACCTAATAGGAGTTATGAGATTGATCACTGTTCGTTATATCATTTTGTCATGTTTTATAATGCATAACTAATTTATAGTCATATCTAACCTGTTTTAAATACAAAGAGGTTCAGTTTTGTAGATGTCATAAATGCTTACTATATAAAAGTATTTTGCATTCCGGTCAATGTGGGCGGTATATATTTTGCTTTATTGAACAGTTGAGTGTATAAAGAACCTTGAATATCTATAAGTAACACTGTTGTTTAAACATGTGTCATCTAAATTTGAGATTTGCAAAATTGACAATGTTTAGATATGGTGTATAAAGAAATTAGGTACCGCATTTAGGGACGTCAAATTTGTGATCTTGATCAGGGAATCATGAAATCTTGAATGGACTTAGTTTCAATGGTGTTTGTATGGGTTTTGATATACTAATACATTATCACCGATTCCTGTTCAATAAAAATACCACATACTTGAGTTATGAACGATATTTCATGTCATGGCAGATCTTTGTCGCGTGTATGATCAATGGTTGGGGCACCACAAAGCGCCCCCTCAAACAATCAATCAATCAAGAATCGTACGGCCCCAAGTGGGCGAATGAGCCTGGTAAACGCAAGTTGCACAAACTCACCAATTCAATTCAATCAATCAGTCAAATCAATCAATTAAAATCAATCAATCAATAAAAATCATCAATAATTAAATCAAGTCAATCCAATTGTCACAATATCAATTGTCATCAATTAAACAATACAACTCAACAATCACTACTGCAAAGTTCAGTTCATGCCATTGAAGCTGCAGACATTGGTAGGGTGCACTGCCTTCCATTTGAGTTGGGTGCAGGAACGCAAAACACCAGAGTATTATCCGCGACGTATCCGCCTGAACGGCAGACAAACCTGAAAAGTAGAACCAAACAGCACAACTTGTCCAGTTAAAAGTGGTTGCGAGGTGGGATTTTCAAGTTGATGGCAAAGACAATTACAGGGTTTTCCTGGCACGTAATGTACCCAGCCACATGGCTTGGAGAATGTTTCGAGAAATGATACGTGACGTATCACATAAAAGACTAAGTAAATGTTAACAATATCGAACCATGCGGATGAACTTTCCGGAATAATAGAATGGGCATCAACACCCCCCTTTTTCATAATAAAACAAAGGATAATTGAGCAGTTCCGGAGATAAATGCGCATATTGCTAGACAAGCTAGATATGCGATATTATCACCGTTCCTGTTCAAAAACATAACCACATACTGAATGAACGATATTTATTTATTGGCGATCTTGGCCGCGCGACTTGATGATTCACATGGTTTGAGGCTACACAGAGCCGCCCCTCAACAATCAATTCAATAAATGTCGACGGTCCCAGTGGGCGAAATCTGAGCCACAGGGTAAACCGCGAAGTGCACAAACGTCACAATCAAATTCCAGATCAATCAGTTCAGATCGATCAATAAAATCAAATCAATCATTTAAATCAATCAATAATTAAGAATCATCAAATTGTCAACAAATCGAAATTCATCAATAAACATACAATCAACAATCTAACTACTGCAAAGTTTCAAGTTCTGCCATGGAAGCTGACGAACTAGTGGGTGCCGTCCTCCCATTTGAGTTGAGGGTGCGGCGGAACGCCACTATGATGTGCTACATACGCCATATGAACAGGAGAGGTATGTGAACTTGCAACGCCACCAAGGAGGCCCAGTACCGTAGGGGTGACGCAGCAGTACTCCAACTGCAAATGGTCCCGCTAACCAGGTAGTCGCCACAGAGTTTGTTAGAAAATCAATAACACCGTGACTACCTATAAACTTAAGTACTCCTGAGTAATTATTCCGGATAAATTCATTCCCAGGCTTGTGACAAATGCACACCCCTAGAAATGTGCAAGTAAATGGGTTTGGCTGTTCAAACTTGAGGTGTTTGAACCTGTATATACGTCCCCACCTTTGAAGCTATGAACCTAATGCCCTCCGATATATGGCTCGGGATGCTTACATCCCTCAACCTGCAACTAGTAGGCAGAAGGGAAAGACACTATTAAACCTGACCCAGAAAAGTTGTTATTGTTAAGTCGGTGACTGAAGCCTATTAGTAGTGCATACAGGTTGGTGCGGTCTATCAATTTGACCACATGGAAATCAAAATATGGGACTATACTTGCACTCATTATGGTATCTAGAATCCATTGCCCCCATACACTTTGCCATCCATGTACAGATTAGCGTAGTTTGCATACACGTGGATCCGTAGGGGGTCCTGGTCAGGAATAGCACCCCATCATTCCTTTGCCTGTCTGTAAGCGGCGACCAAATGGGGCAGTCATACGATGAGGACCGGAAAAACCCAATGGTCCCGTGTCCACGAGGCGGTGGCACAATAAAATCCCTCTCCGCTCAAAGACCCGGGCCGAGCCTTAGCCCAAATTGTACAGCCCTTCCCCGGCAAACAGGGTGAGTCCCGCTGAGCAAAAATATCCCAGTGGGACAAGAAAACAGCAAATAATCAGGAAAGTCAACATACACGGATATAAATCGGTTGCTCCGTTTACCATCAAGAAACATTGGGCTAGGCTGGTGTACCGGTCTAAACAAGGGATACTCACATTTCGTGGAGCGGCCAACACCAAGTTGACTAGGGGACCAATGTTGCCCCAATCATGGCCCGTCCTCTAGTTCTGGGGACTGTACTTAGATATCATACTGTTCGTTTCAATATCGGCTTAATACCAAATTTAATGCGCGTGTGGGGTACCCCTTGTCCTGGATCTGGCGCCCTTCTATGAAACTGTTTGCTGTTTTAGATGGCAGGTCAGACAACCAGATTATTAATTTGCCGTGGAAAAACTTAATGATATGGTATGTTATGGCTATATAAAGTAAATACGCAAAGCTTCTGAATAATATTAAATACTACAATCTTGGGATATATAGCAATTCGCGACGATTCCTATTGACCTGGCGCGTTGAATTAACTTTATGCAATGCCTTGATGTGCAAGGGTAGTAGCTGCCCGATGCATTAAGAGTGTGGGATTGGAATGCCTAACAGTCTATCCACCTTACATGGTGGAACCAATAAAAAAAAAACGGGGGCAGTACTGAAGTAAGTTGGGCAACTAGTAAGGGACAGGAGTGGAAGTGACACATAGTTGCCCCCTTCATGATGATCAAACCCCAGGTAATGTAACGCGCCTGTAGTGGGAGGTTATACCTGACATGCCAGGGTACCGACAGAGTATATGCGATCCTTAATTGAACTGTCTTCCATGAAACTAATAGCAGAAATTGTACGCTTAATCTGGATTATTTTGTATCTTGTATGAATGATAATGCCACATACAAGTGTATGTAGTGATCCGTTGTAGATATGATTAAGAGAAAGGCTTTGAAAGCACTGTATTTGCCTATTTGGTGTTATGGTTGAGAATTTGTATAGTCTATTACACATGAAAAAGCTGCCTCTGATGAGGAGTCGATGAGTAGACTAAGGGTGTAGTTGTGCTGGACGCTGCTAGCGCCAACTGGCTGAAGGGGACCCACTGTTGTAAGTCTATAAAGACAGGTATAATGATTGGATTTCCGCTGAATATATGTGGCTTTAACTGATGTGGCTTCCACAAGACCACATAGACTCGATAAGATGACTGTTAAGAATGTGTTACCAAGGCCATATTGCACATCATGAAATTATCTATTGCCATGCCCTCTACACCATGAGAGAGATATAGCTAACACAAAGGGTACAAGTTCTAAAGACTGTATTGAAGTGTTTTAAGATGAAGTGAAACACCCATTTTGTGGCCACTGAAGTAGGTCCATTGACCATCATAACACACTCGCAAGCTATAAGCTAATAATCCACCAAGCACCGGACGATGAATCGCACTCACTAACAGAAAAAATACACCAACATTAAGCCACCTTCTTTAAACTTTACTATGTGAATTGATGTCTAACGCATTGTGTGACTGATTCGTGATAATACGTGTGATGGCTTTGGAGTGGTGACAAATCAGCGATGTTGTAGCACAAGATCAACGCCGCTTGCAGAAAATAGCTGTAAAAAATTTAGCTTGGCCACACCAGGCGTAGAAACAGATACAGAAGGTCCTGACACTCAAATTTCACCAAGTGTCATATTGCAATAATATTGACTTAAGTATTTAACTCAACAAATGAAGGAGTATGCGTGCTAGATGTGTAGGGATGAAACCAGATTGTACTGGTTGAAAGATCACTCACACCACATTACAGTTAGTTTAAATATGTTATGGCGATAAGCAGAATACAATTGGCTGCTAATTCCAAATGGCTGCGTACATAAAATCACCGCACAATTAATTGATACATGTAATCAGTGATTTGCCAATGCATAGCCACGAAATGATAACATTTCAAAAGCATGAATGCAAATAGCCAACCAAATTGGTGGGAGTGCCAATATTAAAAACCAGCTATCATGTATGCAAACCCAAAAACTCATTGGCAGAAGTCTTAATTCAGAATCTATGGAAAAACTAACCAACATCAAAACAGTCTCAAATTAAAACTTGTAGCATGTATTTTAAATGCAAGTTGGAACGCAGCGGTTTATCAGCACTACACAGAATGATAAATTGGATTCATTGGTACCTACGATTATGAACCCCTGACAGAAATGTTATTGTGGTGTTGTTTTGGTCCCCCCCCCCTGGTAGTGATAGTGGGATGAATACTTACACGATCTATGCGAGATCCCATTGGTAGATTGAATAAAAAGAAGCCCTATAAGGTGCTGTTTCCATATGAACCAGAAGTCTCAGTTAGTGCCATCATATGAACCTGCGACTTTTCTGCCTCCCCCTTTAAGAAAATTGACTTTGTCTAATGGACATGTCTGCAGCAGACTGATTATGCATGTCAAATATATGAAAGTCGATCGCGTCACAGGACTTAAAACTAAGTGAATTTTTCAGCACCCCCCTGTGTCCAGATTTAAGTTTGTAGTTAGGCAACAATTTCGGTACGAATTTCACACCGAGTGGAAATTGTGCGTATATGTAGCAATCATATGTCAAAACCAGCCGATGCTGAATGTCTATGCATAGATCCGAAACTGGTAATAGAGACACGATATTGACCAACATGGGCCATGCTTGAGAGATGCATCTATCATGTGCGATGCTTTTGTGGCCCCGAGAAATATAATTATGTTTGCACAGTTGTCGAAATAGTAATACTGCCTGTGAACTGTGCTCCGGATAATTGTAGCCAGGGTATGACTCAGAGGCCTCAAGCACGGGATGCCTGCGGCATACGGTCATTTTCTCTCAACGTGGCCCACAGTAGGCATTGCTATTGGAGCTGTAGGTAGGCTGAGTTTCCCCCATGAGGATATACCTGTATGAAGGTCTAGAGCGAAAAGTATCATTCGGTTCCGCTTGTTCATTCACCACGTTTGGTCCTCTGTCCAGTTTATTGCGTGGGAGATTGTTTTAGAGGCGTTGAACGCCCCCCCCCCCTTTTTCTTCAACGAGTCGTCTTCTGCATTCATACACGTTAAATGCTCAGTCCGATATATTCCGAGCACAGGACAGCCATTAAAACCAAAGTTAATCCAGGTAAATATCAACAATTGTTTCAAGTTGATGCAGAGATTATCGAGGGTTTTCCCTGGCACGTATGTACCAGCCACTGGTTGGGATTTCGAGAAATGATTCGTGAGTATTCACATAAAAGCTAAGATGTTAAACATATCGAACCATTGCCGAGATATGAAACTTCGCGGATAATAGAAGGTGGCACAACCCCCCCCTTTTTCGATATAAAACAAGGGATAATGAGACAGTTCCGGAGATAAATGCGCATATGCTAGATCAAGCTAGAATATGCGATATTATTTCTATTTTCTACAATATTTGCAGTATTTATTTTCTTTAATGGAAATAAAGTACAACTTTTGATATACTATTTCAGTATGTGATGCACATACATACGGACTGGAGTGCTCTTCACGATGTGGTAACTGTAGTGGTGGAGAAACATGTCACCATGTCAACGGCACGTGCCTAAAGGGGTGTAATGAAGGAGTGGAGGGAGATAAATGCGAGACACGTGAGTTAATTGGAGATTTTAACATCATTGCATGTTCGGTATAAGATGCATGTTTTATTATCATTTTCATACATCCCCTTCCTCTGGAATCAGAACATCAGAGGCCTACATTTTTGATCTGTTCATCTGTCTGTTTCCCACAATAACAATAGCATTTCTAATAACAAACAAACCTTTATTTTGGGTGTCTAAATTGCTTTGCGGTAGTTTACTCTCTGATCAAGATCACAAGGTCGATGTCCCCAAGTTACGTCAGCTTTGACAGCGTTTTACAGACACATGTTTATGGTTAACATGTACCTCTCTTCTACTAGTACATGTACAGTCTGGCTCAGTGGTCATAACGTTCCTTTTGTGGTCAGGAGGTTGTAAGTTGAATACCCATTCTTTCCTACCGACATACTTGACATAAATATAGGCAGACGTCTGGTATAAGGAGTAACAGTAGCAAATCTTAAGGTAATCCGGTAGAAATGTGTGCATGAATTTAATTAATTACGCTTACTTGCAACTGATTGTGTCTAATTGTGGGTGAAACTTGAAACAAAACAAAAAGGAGAAAGCATTAGTGTACTTGCTCAGCAAGTGATAAGGTCAGTGTTCAAAATAATGGGCTTTAAAAAAATAACAATACACGTAGTTTGGCAGTGGATATACCCAACTACAGAGCAAACATGTATGTGGAAATTGAAGGTGCCTAACTTTGGTTTTCTAAAGGGGTATTGGAAACCAAGACGGGGGAAGTTGACTAACGAAATATTTGAAATCCCCGAAAAAAGAAAACAGGGATATTAGATAGAAGCACACTCTTTTGCCAAAACTTTAAACTCCGAATGCATTGAAATGGAAAAAGAAAGTTTATTTATCATTTCAATTATATGTTCTTACAAATCAATATTAGTGTCAAAATAGGATGGGAGGGGTTGGACTAATGAAATCTTATTTGGCTGATCAGCATAAATAATACAATAACAAATATGACCAATGTACATACTCTGCAAAAATGTGAAGTGATTTTTAGACGCCAGCAAAGTTGATGACGATTATCAAAATATATTGGCGGCTTCCATAAATTCATAGCCCAGAAAGAATGATGCCGGCCGTCAGAAGAGGTACATTTCTCATTTGGCACTAACCACCCTATTTAGCATACATATACACAGTACAAAAGTATTTGAAATGGACAGTACACAGGCATGGCGATACATATAGTTAGCTACTATAAGTTGATTGATTTTTACGCCCCGTGTCGAGAATTGTTCACGCTTATTGAAGTACCACTAGTTGTTGGCAAATTGCCACAAACATAAACCCGTGCTAAGCGTTTATAACAGAGAAAGTTCTTTAACGTGTCAACGCGTGCCGGTATACGATACCTTTGATCTTAAGATCATGTAAAAAAAAAACCCAATCAAACCGAGATTCGCATTTCTAAATGCGGCGGTTTTGGCGAATACACCACGGACTATTTGTATGTCTAAGATTTGCAACGGTCATGAGATAAGCGGGGATCCATCTCATGATCCTCGCTTACAAAGTGAGCGCTTTCACAAATGAGATACCGTGGAAATAGTCTTTCTCTCTCTCTTTCATGCATATGCATTTCTAAAATAAACAAATTGATCAGATCGTTTGTTTAACAGACTGAATGCTCTAATTCGTCTTTGGTTTGATCAAAGTCAACTTATTGTGTATTTCCTTTGGGTTTGGCGTATATGTCTGCGTGCATTGCGTGTACTTTTGTGTGTATTGCATGCATTTATGAGGTTTACACAGATAATATAACACAGTTAAGTCCGATGTCATGGGGAAGCATGTGGTTGTACAAGTGGGGGTTGGTAGGTAGGTGTTTAGGGATCAGCTTGGGATCGGAAAAGTTTCATAAAAACAAAACATAGTCTAGTATGATTTGTGAAAATAAAAAAAATAATGTTTAGCGTTCCCAAGAAAAGCGACCAATTCTAAGGATTGTATTTTCTATTTAAAACCGTCACCATAAACAAGATAAAATACACACGTCCATCTTTCAGGCTTGCCAGGTATGCTTACATGGTATTATTACAATTTTATGTTTAGATGAGTGAGGATTTCTGTTTATAATATGCATTTTTCAATCGTAGAATGTCAGCCTGGCTCTTATGGAAAAAACTGCGGAGAGAGATGCAGTAACAACTGTAAAGTGACAAAACGCTGTAACAGATTTACAGGGGAGTGTGACGGGGGCTGTAAACCCGGATGGAAGATGCCTACATGTCAACAAGGTAAGGGTATAACAGGGAAATATAATGGAATAACACATCTGTGTTGGATATATTACACAGAGTAACGGATTTATATTTCTACCTTAATAATGCTTTTAATAGTTGAAGTGTCAAATATACGCTTGTGTTGGTTTTAGATGTATTTTTTTTATAATTTGATTTACGTAATTCGGGATTGATATCCCAACATGTCAGCAAGTGATCCCATTAGGTTTATTTTGTTCCTGTATCTACATCATTTCCACAATTTTAAAAGTAGAATAATATTCACACTTGAACATGCATGCTTTAAATACGTAAATTGCTAGCTATATCAAAATTGGAAATGTTTTCAGAGTGTGACGGTGGGATGTACGGCGCGGGCTGCACACAGAGATGTGGTTCCTGCCTTGGCAACAAACAATGTCACCATGTTAACGGCACGTGTTTGAATGGATGTTCGTCGGGTTGGATGGGTTAAATATCGTTATGTAATCTACTGAAATGATGTTGGATAATCACATTCACATTATTAAAGCTAACAAATGCAGCTCTAACTGTTTTAACGAGACCTGTCGCTATGACTCTGGGGTGTGCTATCATCAAAGCGTAAGTCAAGTGTGAGCTATAATGGTGAAACGTCGTTTGATTGTGCGTTATATTTTCCTGCATTATTTAGAAATGATTTCACAGTGAATAATACACTTCGAAATATGTAAATGCTTTCATGATAGGAAAATTAAAAGTAAATTTTCCTTAAAAGTGAAATCAAAGTCACTGTATCATTATGAAAATATCGTGAAATTTTAGCATCGAGGTATTAAAGCAAATTCAAGTACATCGAGTTTTGCTGCTGCAGATATAAGACGGTGTCAGAACGAACTACTTTAAACCCCCCCCCCAATATGTGATCTCCGTTAGCGCCATGGTAATGATTATTTCCCTGGCAGTTTACAGGTTCCTTCTTACAAGACAACGGGTCCCTCACCGGAAGCTGTCATCGCTGGAATCCTTACTGCTGTTTTTGTGATCATCATCGTCTTAGCACGCATGTATTTTACGTCGAAAGGTTTGTCAATTATAAATCAGTATATCTTTGTACTTGTTTTTTTTTCTACAACGTACTCGAGCGTTCCCGCAGTTAACATTGTCGTTTTGTGATTCCTTCTGGGGGTGGCTCTGTTGGGGATCTGATGTAGAGAATCTAGAAAAAGATTTCATCCGCAATGCCATCAATAATCTCGCCATCCGGAACCGTCAGTTGATGGGTCTCATTCCAAATAATTTGAATAAATGAAAATATCTAAAGTATAAATACAAGTAACAACGCAAAAGTGTGAATATCATTGCTGCCAATATATTTGCAGAGAGAGAGAGAGAGAGAGAGAGAGAGAGAGAGAGAAATGAGAGAGAGAGAGAGAGAGAGAGAAGACGAGAGAGAGAGAGAGAGAGAGAGAAGAGAAAATCCACAATACAACGGACATTTACGTAGAATTCATCAGAGTTTTTTCTTATTATCTTTGGCCTGTGAAGTTTCAAAGATAATTTTACTATAATAACAACAAAATTACTATCAAATAGGTCAATATGGTACAGTTTCCTTCAATGCTTTAAGGAGTTATCACAGGGAAGTAAATGGAAAAAATAATATGGATTTCTTCCCCGATATTTATGAAAATATGTCTTCGGTTTACATTTTTGGACCTTGCGAATGAGTACATGTATATCATATATCAAAATGTGAAGTTAAATAATGAAATATGCTTTTATTGTCACTATCCCTATAAACTTTCAGAATCGCACACATCCACCCTCCCCTTTTTTTTTGTATAACCACATGGGGATCCGAGCAAAAATAGGTCCCTACTAGCTTCTCGTAAGAGGCAACTTTACTGTCCTTCGGATAAGAACGCAAAAACCGAAGTCCCATGTCACAGCAGATGTGGCACGATAAAGACACTTCACTGTTCACAGGCCATGAGCGCTGAACATAGACCTAAATTTTACAGCCCTTCACCGGCAATGGCAATGTCCCCATATTAGAAAAAAATTGTCGAGCGAACGTAAATCAATAGACATGTAAAATCAATCAATCTTCCTGTAATGATCCGAGATCTGTTAAGGATTAT
>CAJDSM010018136.1:0-12049 GCA_903981925.1 Ostrea lurida
AAACACAGGAAAGCTGGGGTGGTGGTGGGTGTTCTGAAATCTACTTTTATTGCTTTCACTAACGTTAATTGAGCAAAAATCACGAAGCACTGGCTGACCTGAAAAAAATCACGTGACCATGAGGAAATATTTCGAGGAAGGAGGTGTGAGAAAGGAGTGTGAGATTCAAACCTTGAACGTTTTCGACATGCGTACCCAGCACAAAGAGACAGCAGCGCCTTTAAGAATATTTGGAATAACGTATAATGGTAAATGAAAACTGGAATGTCAGCTTGCCAGAATTAAAAGCAATATAGCGAACAGTGATCAATCCTCGTAAGTCCTAAACTAGAATACAAAACAAGGTCGGGCAATCACGGACCTTGGGACACACCAGAGGTGGGAGCCAGGTGTCTCTTGAGGAGTAAGCATCCCCTATTGACCGTCTTACCGCCTGAGACATAGTCTTGATCAGGAAAACGGAACAATCCGTAGTCAACATCAGTGTGTGAAAACGGCTTCAACAATGGCTATGAAACACATTGACAGCATTTCACTTCACATGGATACGACGTTCCTATTGGTGAAACTACATGTCAAATGCGAATGTAACCCATAGTCTACACTGTAATTAAGAACTACAAAATGGATACCATTTCAGTCTAGAACCTTTTACACAACCCCTCTTATCCTCTTGCTTAGGATCTAAAGAAAAGTTTGGCACCTACGTTTTTGACTATTCGTCCCACTTTCTTTTGGGATATCACATCTAGTCCCAACGCGATCAAGATTTCAATTATATGTACATTTGAAAAGAACGCTTTGAACATGCTATGACGCAGGTGGTCCGTCTATCTATCGATAGCATGAGAGCACTAAAATAACGACCCACCTTACAAACTTATCGACTTTCTAATCAACCAAACATTTTTTCAACTGATTTTCCTATATGTTTTTTCCTGTAATAATAGTGGATCCTCGAATCCCTTGACTAGAGTCCGCTATATTGCGTATCTTATCTCAATCTAGCGAATTTTTTTTGTGATAGCATGCTGAGTGCAGGTAGTGTGCACTGTTTTAACCTCTGCGAATCTGGTGAATTGACGACCTGTCGTAATCTGTTTGAGAGTCCCCTCGACGAACCTCAGTCTCAATCCCAATCTCACAAATTTTGAAATGTGTCACATACATATTAGCTTACATATATCGTCTGCGATTATCAAATCTTCATCTCCTCAACCATGGGTGGATGGAATCTGAGTGTGGATGAGCACTTCTTGCTTTCTCCTCGCATGTTGTGGGCTCATAGTGAATACTCGGTTGCAGTCATCCGGTAGGCTATGCAATGTAATTGTTTTTAAGAATTTCTGCCGGTTCCTGATCGTAACCTCATGTCTTATGCTAAGTACTTGTGTGAGTACACGCCGAATCACCATCTATGCAGCATGATGTCAGTAATTACTCGGTCTCTTTCTGCAGCCTATTATATGATCTTTAGTTCGTTCCTATGCAAGACGGTCGACTATATCGATTTATTTTTTTCTCATTCTTTCCGTTTTTCACATATTTGTCTTCTCTGGTTGCACATACTCATGAACTGGACTTGTAACTTAGCTTGAGTTGATGATGTCTGCGTCTTATAGATTCATTCTGTCAGATTCTCACATAATCGTATTTTCGTGTAATGTATAATGTACCTGGCTCTCAGTGAGTGTGATCAGTTTCTCTTCTGCTAGATATCTCTATACACATGATAGACATTAACGCACGTCGCTCGTAGTGTTTTCTGGTATTAGCGTATAACAAGTTAAGCCGATGCAAGCGTGCGCAACAATATTACTAAAATATGAGATCGCTTACCGCTAAAAGTCCGTATAACACTGTTAGCAATAATTCTGTGTGTGTGTATCTCCCCACCACAACGCTTTTGTCGTACGCTGTCGTAGATGTCTATACATTATAGTGTTCATTGAGATACACTGTGTTCTCTCAGCACTCTCGATCATTCCTTCTATAATACATACAGTTTATAGATTATATATTGCTATCATTGTATATGTTAGTGTGTGTCGGTCTAACACGTTTTTGTACAACATCCCAGAATCTACATAATGACTATAGATTTCTCAAGGATGGCCACATTTGAACGATATGTTATTCCTGCAACTTCCACAGAAATGGCAATGTACATGTACAATATATCCTAGTGATCCGGCACAAGAGTACCATCATATGTTTTTAAATTGAGTAAAGGAAAGTCATTGAGGACATTTTTCAAGTGCGGTGAATGACTAATGCTGACATGCCATTGATTCAAAAGCCACACCAAAGCCTGATCATTGATGTCTTTATCAACAAATATCAACAGACGAGGTAAACACATTGTATCTTCTTTACGATTTCCTTGTCAAAAACATTTTGATAAAATTTGAACGTTCATAACATTGAACGCCAACTCCTTTTTCCGACAGCAAATTAAGCAAACTGATAGTCGCTTCGAAAAGAAAGTCAAAAACTAACTATAGTGAATGGGTTAACAATGTTATTCGAATAGAAGTTTCTCCTTATGAGAAATGCCGAGGACGTTTAATTTCTAACGCACTCCTTGAAAACCCAGAATTGTGCTGATCATTCCTTGGCAGCACAAACTCAAGACAAGGGGTTGGTACGTAAGCTCAAAACCGTTAAATTATGATTCATTCGACACATGAGTTGTAGTAAGTGCTGTCTCGTTGTTTCCGTCGTCTGATCTGCCTTCGGTTTCAGATGGATTCTTTATGTCTATTCTCATTTTCTTGATCGTTAACACTTGTTGCACATACATTGTCGTTTATATTAACTGGGTCTTAGACATCACGGACAGTTTTCCTTTCCGCACGTCTCATCCACATTCTTTGTTTTCTTGGCGACGACGAAACAACTCCGATAGGTGATGCGACGCCTAGCAATTTGATTTCCATCTGTTTTTGACTTCTGTTGAATTATTCTGAACCTGCGATATATACTTCACCCCCACAGGGAGTATGAATAGACCCATAGTAATATGCATGTTCAGCGAAGCAAGGAAAATTTCCAAAAAGCGAAATAAGCGCAAACTGTAGCGGTTTCATCTCCCCTCACTACAATCGCCAGACTGTACAGGCGGAGTGTTTGATAGCTGCCCCTTATAAACGTAGAACGTTCGTTCCACCAAGAAATATAAGACATGCGGTAATGAACGTCACAGAAGCTATGCTAGCCGATGTAATCACATTAAATTATACAAATCTAGTTTATGAGCTCTACCGTGAGGCGAGGTGTATCTACTAAAAAAATAGTATATCTGTTAGTGAGGTCTCAATCGAGGAACGGATTCTCTCAAAATCGAGACGGAGTCTGGTCCCGTGAAGAAATATCCTACCTTACAAAACGTTTCCAATAGGTAATTGGCTTTATTGAAATTCGACACGATACCAAAAATTATCCCAGCCAGACAGGCGAAAATGTCCGAAACAGCCAGCATGGGAATGAAGTATCTCTCCTCTGTCTTTTTCATTTTGCGAGTATAAATGTATAAAACACATGAATTCCCTGCGAATCCGACAAAAAGATATAAGGATAGTAGTCCGGTGTTAAAATAGAGGTGTTGAGTTACCTCATTGTTTAGATCATCAACTGTGTAATTCATGACTAACGTTTAATTACCAGCAGGTTTCGTATAATGATATGAATTTAATTCTGTTGGTAATCAGATGTAATGAACTTCAACTCGATATCATGCTTTTTAAAGGATTCCACTAACGGGAAGGATGAACTCTGATCTATATCTTCTTCCGGTTTAATGCATTACCACTAAAGTATTATTGCACTCTGTGTAAAGAAGGGGAGCATCTATGTGCACTGCACGTTAAAATAGATAAATAGCTAAAAACAAAACACACAGAGTCGTCTGGAGCTGGGCGGCAACGGACAGCTGGTTCTTAAAACTGTCTAGGATATTGGCCTCCACTGCGCCCCCTGGTAACTTGTTCCAGAGCCGGATGGCTTGGGGGAAGAAGGATGTTTTGTACACTTCCGTCCTGGTGTGTGGAAAAAGAAATCGAAGGGCGTGGCTTCTTGTCTGCAGCGATGATGGTTGTATGTTGCTCACCGACGGGATGTCCGCTATCTGATAAACTATCCTGTATAGCATAATTACTCGGGTCTTTCCCGACAGAGCTGGAGTGACTGCCACTGAAGTTGCTGTGGCATATATTTCATTGCTTGTGTTTTGGTAATCTCCAGTCGCGGATCTGGTTCCTCTACGCTGTACAGCCTCGAGTTTATTGATGTTCTCCTTATTGGCTAGGCCACACAAGCTGGAGGCATATTCGATGGTAGGTCGCACCAGGGTGGAGTAGCACTGTGTCTTGATGGTGGTTGGGCATCGGCTGATGTTTCTGCCGAGGAAGGCCAGAGTGGAGTTTGCCTTCTTGGTGATCTTATTTATGTGCATATTCCAGCTAAGGTACTTATGAATAGTCAAGACAAGGCTATTCGCAAAGTCAACTATATTTTTGACTTGGCCGTTGATTTTTTTTATTCGGCGAGCCCTGTGATTTCCGGTTGGTAACCTTGTCCATCCAACTGCTGTAGTTTATTGAGGTCGCTCTGCAAAGTTTCCTGGTCCTGTGGTGTCTTGATCCTCCAATACATCAGACAATCATCAGCAAATATTCTGGTGGTAGAAGACAACGATGGTGGCAGGTCGTTGATGAAAATTAGGAAGAGCAGCGGGCCTATGGCAGTTCCCTGAGGGAACTAAAGATAGTGTACGCTTTTAAAGGCATATTCTTATCAGCAGATTTATCATGACCCCGTCAGTAGACGGGAGATTTATGGTTTCCCCATATCGATATGTTTTGACTGTTTTCATGTCGTTTTGACAATCTATAAAGATATTAATTCAAAAATGTATTCATATATATAAATATATGTAGGTGGATTACATATCCATTTTGAAATTTGGCTGATCCTTTGCTGAGGGAAATTAGGAATATGGCATGTTTCCGGACATAGTAAATAATTCCACGAAACGGAAACCTTTCGAAATGCTTGTCACGACAGTGATACTTGTATGAATTGGATAAAAATAGGAAGTACCATTTGAATTTTCAAGTACATCAGGTTTGAAGAGTGGATATATTTGGTAGAGATTATATGTCTAATACGCACTCTGCAATGGTCTGTTTTAGTGCAACGTGTGACAGTTTTCTTCAGGCAAAATTGCTGTTAAAACCATTGCACCCAACGTATATTTAAAAGCTCTCCTTAATTACCTTTATTTGCATTTACCCCTGAAATGGCGAAAGCAATTATTTCCACCTCCATTTCCTTGTCCCACTTGGTCTTCCAATAGCTCCAGCACCATCGGGTTGTTTTATTAATTCCAGTATTTTTTCCAAACATATGACAATTCTCTCCTTTTCTCTCTCTATCTACGATGGTCATTAAAAAAATACGTAGAAAATGTTTGGGTTTTTTTTTTACATTATTTGTAAGAAATTCAAATTCAACACATTATCTTATGTTAAAACATTTATTCTATGAATGTATGAATTTTCATCGCTTTTGATCAGATGAACTGGTGTTATTGAAATTTAAAATCAGCATTGTTTGTCACCACGGAGCAAAGATAACGTTAAAACCATAACGTCAGGATTGTATTTCAGTTTTTCTAAATAAATACTTCTATACATCTCACCAGAAGTCTGTAGCGCCTTACAGACTAATTAAAACATCTCTGTAGTTTGTTAACAATTGTTCGAATAGTGTAAGTTAAAATTCGACGGGCTTTTGAATTTTTCTGCCTTGTTACTCTGCTTAAATTACAATAGGAAAACCATGACGTTATGAAGTCTTTCGATGTTATTTTTACTGATAATTCGCTCTTTCCTAGGTCGCCAATCAATCTATACAGAGTTTTTACCTCTAAAAAACCCCAATGGCATTTATAAAGAAATGCAGGCCTGTTTTTAAAACATATTTTCTTTTTTTCTACAATTAAAAGTTTGTATCGGGGTATTTCTTGAGCAAAAAAATGCTGATGCTTACTCGCTGCTCCATATACGTCATGTGACGTCATACTTTCTTTGCATAATTTCTAAGGACTACTACCTCTATTAATTGAATTCTTCGTTCAATGAGCAATGTATTGCGTAAAATTTAACTGTGAAAAATGTAAAGTAAAATTCTTAATTTAAAGCATGCTAATTTTTTTTAAACGTTGATGCAATTTGTCAGAGATATGACTTTAGACATTGCACAGTGTATTGTTTGTATATAGTACCAAAATCCGACGTGCTCCATGACCCTATTTCCACAGTATTAAATCTGAAATAACTTTCAGACGTATCAGAATATATTGGAAGTTTTTAATTAAGATTAGTTGGACTTATGGTTAAAACATATCACCCACATTTGGTTATAATATGACGTTAAATGAAATGGTTATGACGAAAGTCTATGTATTTTTTGAACAGCCCTCGTATGTTACACGTGGTTTTTATTCCGCACGTGAAACAGTATATTGACATATTCCCTAGGTACCATGAATTGGGGATTGGTTCTTCAACTTCTTGTATGAGTATTGGAATTAGCAGTTTATATGATATTTTCGATATCAGTTGAATTAAACAATAAAACTCTTTCTTTGTTGTTTTTTTTTTTGATTGATGACGGATTCTAGCATTGCAGAAAAAATCATAACCCACGTTAACGTGTTATGGAATTTTCCCCCCTGCAATTTAGTTTCCTTTATCACCCAATAAACCAACAAAGAAACCATGTTATTGTTTATAATTTCGTGCATTTTCTAAACATAAACTAGATTTAAGTACTAAAATACCATAATGTTGATAATTTCGTTACTTTATACGGAACAACAAATTCAACCTTTGACCTTGGAATCGCTCCATATTTAGCAATGACCATGCGGACAGGTGACACTACAAAACCGAATTCAACTAGTTTGCAACAGACATGCATTTATTGGATGACAAATGTTATGTCAATTTCAATAGAAATATAAGAGAAAAAATTCAGTGAGTGTAAATATTTCAAAGTTATACCTCATCATTTTCTTACACAATTCATTGTTCTTTAATTATTTCACATTGATGTCATATTGTTTAGCATTTTCACTTCACATGGATACGACGTTCCTATTGGTGAAACTACATGTCAAATGCGAATGTAACCCATAGTCTACACTGTAATTAAGAACTACAAAATGGATACCATTTCAGTCTAGAACCTTTTACACAACCCCTCTTATCCTCTTGCTTAGGATCTAAAGAAAAGTTTGGCACCTACGTTTTTGACTATTCGTCCCACTTTCTTTTGGGATATCACATCTAGTCCCAACGCGATCAAGATTTCAATTATATGTACATTTGAAAAGAACGCTTTGAACATGCTATGACGCAGGTGGTCCGTCTATCTATCGATAGCATGAGAGCACTAAAATAACGACCCACCTTACAAACTTATCGACTTTCTAATCAACCAAACATTTTTTCAACTGATTTTCCTATATGTTTTTTCCTGTAATAATAGTGGATCCTCGAATCCCTTGACTAGAGTCCGCTATATTGCGTATCTTATCTCAATCTAGCGAATTTTTTTTGTGATAGCATGCTGAGTGCAGGTAGTGTGCACTGTTTTAACCTCTGCGAATCTGGTGAATTGACGACCTGTCGTAATCTGTTTGAGAGTCCCCTCGACGAACCTCAGTCTCAATCCCAATCTCACAAATTTTGAAATGTGTCACATACATATTAGCTTACATATATCGTCTGCGATTATCAAATCTTCATCTCCTCAACCATGGGTGGATGGAATCTGAGTGTGGATGAGCACTTCTTGCTTTCTCCTCGCATGTTGTGGGCTCATAGTGAATACTCGGTTGCAGTCATCCGGTAGGCTATGCAATGTAATTGTTTTTAAGAATTTCTGCCGGTTCCTGATCGTAACCTCATGTCTTATGCTAAGTACTTGTGTGAGTACACGCCGAATCACCATCTATGCAGCATGATGTCAGTAATTACTCGGTCTCTTTCTGCAGCCTATTATATGATCTTTAGTTCGTTCCTATGCAAGACGGTCGACTATATCGATTTATTTTTTTCTCATTCTTTCCGTTTTTCACATATTTGTCTTCTCTGGTTGCACATACTCATGAACTGGACTTGTAACTTAGCTTGAGTTGATGATGTCTGCGTCTTATAGATTCATTCTGTCAGATTCTCACATAATCGTATTTTCGTGTAATGTATAATGTACCTGGCTCTCAGTGAGTGTGATCAGTTTCTCTTCTGCTAGATATCTCTATACACATGATAGACATTAACGCACGTCGCTCGTAGTGTTTTCTGGTATTAGCGTATAACAAGTTAAGCCGATGCAAGCGTGCGCAACAATATTACTAAAATATGAGATCGCTTACCGCTAAAAGTCCGTATAACACTGTTAGCAATAATTCTGTGTGTGTGTATCTCCCCACCACAACGCTTTTGTCGTACGCTGTCGTAGATGTCTATACATTATAGTGTTCATTGAGATACACTGTGTTCTCTCAGCACTCTCGATCATTCCTTCTATAATACATACAGTTTATAGATTATATATTGCTATCATTGTATATGTTAGTGTGTGTCGGTCTAACACGTTTTTGTACAACATCCCAGAATCTACATAATGACTATAGATTTCTCAAGGATGGCCACATTTGAACGATATGTTATTCCTGCAACTTCCACAGAAATGGCAATGTACATGTACAATATATCCTAGTGATCCGGCACAAGAGTACCATCATATGTTTTTAAATTGAGTAAAGGAAAGTCATTGAGGACATTTTTCAAGTGCGGTGAATGACTAATGCTGACATGCCATTGATTCAAAAGCCACACCAAAGCCTGATCATTGATGTCTTTATCAACAAATATCAACAGACGAGGTAAACACATTGTATCTTCTTTACGATTTCCTTGTCAAAAACATTTTGATAAAATTTGAACGTTCATAACATTGAACGCCAACTCCTTTTTCCGACAGCAAATTAAGCAAACTGATAGTCGCTTCGAAAAGAAAGTCAAAAACTAACTATAGTGAATGGGTTAACAATGTTATTCGAATAGAAGTTTCTCCTTATGAGAAATGCCGAGGACGTTTAATTTCTAACGCACTCCTTGAAAACCCAGAATTGTGCTGATCATTCCTTGGCAGCACAAACTCAAGACAAGGGGTTGGTACGTAAGCTCAAAACCGTTAAATTATGATTCATTCGACACATGAGTTGTAGTAAGTGCTGTCTCGTTGTTTCCGTCGTCTGATCTGCCTTCGGTTTCAGATGGATTCTTTATGTCTATTCTCATTTTCTTGATCGTTAACACTTGTTGCACATACATTGTCGTTTATATTAACTGGGTCTTAGACATCACGGACAGTTTTCCTTTCCGCACGTCTCATCCACATTCTTTGTTTTCTTGGCGACGACGAAACAACTCCGATAGGTGATGCGACGCCTAGCAATTTGATTTCCATCTGTTTTTGACTTCTGTTGAATTATTCTGAACCTGCGATATATACTTCACCCCCACAGGGAGTATGAATAGACCCATAGTAATATGCATGTTCAGCGAAGCAAGGAAAATTTCCAAAAAGCGAAATAAGCGCAAACTGTAGCGGTTTCATCTCCCCTCACTACAATCGCCAGACTGTACAGGCGGAGTGTTTGATAGCTGCCCCTTATAAACGTAGAACGTTCGTTCCACCAAGAAATATAAGACATGCGGTAATGAACGTCACAGAAGCTATGCTAGCCGATGTAATCACATTAAATTATACAAATCTAGTTTATGAGCTCTACCGTGAGGCGAGGTGTATCTACTAAAAAAATAGTATATCTGTTAGTGAGGTCTCAATCGAGGAACGGATTCTCTCAAAATCGAGACGGAGTCTGGTCCCGTGAAGAAAATATCCTACCTTACAGAAACTTATCCAATATCGGTTAAATTGGCTTATCTGAAATTCGACACGATACCAAAATCATCCCAGCCAGACAGGGCCCGGGAAAATGTCCGAAACAGCCAGCATGGGAATGAAGTATCTTCTCCTCGTCTTTTATTTGCGAGTATAAATGTATAAAAACACATGCAATTCCTGCGAATCCGGACAAAAGATATAAGATAGTAGTCCGTTGTTATTAAAATAGAGGGTTGAGGTTACCTCATTGTATAGATCATCAACTGATTTTAATTCATTGACTTACGTCTTAAATTACCAGCAGGGATTTCGTATAAATGATAATGAAATTTAATTCGTTTGGTAACTCAATGTAATGAACTTCAACTCGATATCATGTTTTTAAAAGGATTCACTAAACGGAAGGAATGAACTCTGATCTATATCTCTTTCCGGCTGTAATGCGAATTACCACTAAAGTATATTCCTCTGTGTAAAGAATGGGAGCATCTATGTGCACTGCACGTTTAAAATAGATAAATACTAAATAAAAAACAAGACACACAGAGTCGTCTGGCAGCTGGCGCAACGGGAGCAGCTTGGTTCTTTTAAACACTGTTCTAGCGAATTGCGCCCTCCACATGCGCCCTCCTGAGTAACTCTGTTCCAGAGCCGAGTATGCTTGGGAAGAAGATGTTTGTACACTTCGTCCTGGGTGTCGAAATCAAGAAATCGAATGTGCGTTGGACGCTTTTGTCTGCAGCGATGATGGTTGTATGTTGCTCACGACGGATGTCCTATCTGATAAACTATCCCCTTATAGCATAATTACTCGGCTTTTCCCGACGAGCCTGGAGTGACTCACTGAGTTGTCACATATTATTGCTGGTTTTTGGTAATCTCCAGTCGCGGACTTGGTTCCCTCGCTGTACGGCTCGATTTATTGATGTTCTCCTTATTGGTAGGCCACACAACGGTGAGCCATATTACGATGGTTAAGGTCGCACCATGGGGTGGAGTAGCACGTGTCTTATGGTGGTGGGCATCGGCTGATGTTTCTGCGAGGAATGCAAGAATGAGTTTGCCTTCTTCGGTGATGTTATTATGTGAATTCCAGCTAAGACTTGAATGACATCAGTCAAGACGACAGGCTTCTCGCACTAAGCTCAACTAACTTTCTCTCGACTGGCCGTTGACTGTTTTTTATTCGGCGAGCCCTGTGACTTTTCCTTGGTAACCTTCCTGGTCCACTCAACTGCTTGTTAGTTTAATTCGAGTCGCTCTCGCAAAAGTTTCCTGTCCTGTCCGCCTCTTTGCATCCAGACATCAGACAATCATCAGAAACGGAACAATCCGCAGTCAAATTAGTGCTTGAAAAACGGCTTAACAACGGCCACGAAACACACCATACAGCAGCCGACCCAATGGCAGGCCACATTGGCAAACCAAATTGTCACAGCGACCATAGAACTCACGAAATGACTGCTGAAACCCCTGCAACAACAACTTTTCCGCAAGTAGCCCGCCTCGATTCAAAAACTGACCACACGCAGAACAAGATATGGTCACAATAATGAACCATGATAATTCTCACAATTAGAAAATAAAACAAAAATAGGGAAATGGATCCCTGGACACAATAGATGTGATAGTAAACGTCCCCTGTCGAAAGGTCACACTTCCTATGAACCCTATACCATACGTTTACGTTATATTATCACGTAATATTATCAGTAGCAGATGAATTATCTGGTGTTATGTATCATTTTAAAATTACATTTGTAAATAATGTACATAATACTAGGCAGGGCCTGCCAATCGCAGCAATGACAAACCGAATGTTCTGTCAATCGGGATGTCAAATGTAACATCATTTCCTGGCTCGTACCCCCACCCCCTCTCTGCAAAAAGCAAAATGTACTATCAAAGTCAGGCTTTACTCCGAATATTTTCTAGTAATTAGTAATTTAAAGAAATTCTCTTTGAATCTGATGAAAATCAGCTGAAGACGCAATTAATACAGAGTTTATTTATCCATGGCCGCTATACACAATGTATCAAGTCAGGACCATGCACAGTGGTAACC
>CAJDSM010018137.1:418-10964 GCA_903981925.1 Ostrea lurida
GGAGAGATCCAAAGCATGGGTTAGAATTTTTTTTGTACACAACGTCAATGTACAAGGCTGCATCAACAACATTTTCAGCGTTTATTCTCGAGACACAAGCGCATATTATGTTAACGTATTACAAAGATATATTCCAAGGCATTGCACCTTTTGTGGCCCTGACTTCAGTCAAATTGACTGTTTTCAAAAAAGTAAGCGCTGACCCGTTTTTTAACAACAGATGACAGTGAAAATTTTGTTGAAATATATGCAGTGGCGGAGGGTAGACGTGGTCAATAGGAGTTGCCCCCATCCCTGATGTTAAAAAGTTTTAACATTGCATTTTGGGGGGCATTCAACACAACCAAACGACCCATTTTTTGCGCGAAACAGACGCGAACAACACAGTCCCCTTGGCCAAACCACACCTTGAATTTTTTCTGTATCCAACCCCTGTTGTGAATACATCATGCATGTAGCTACAGAAATGACAAACTGCATGTGAAAGAACAATCCATCGAAACAAATAAACAAGTGGACGGAGCAAATCAAGAAAAAATAGAGAAAGCGGTTTAAGTGACGGCCCAGAGCTTCTAATGAATCCGGCTTACCGCTGCTTTGTGGGATCCAGAAGGATGCCCGTAAGCTCTTGGTTTCAGCAAGATTGTGTATGGTGATCTTTTACTCCTTGGCTAATTATACATCAATTGGATGTATAATGCGGCCAATTATTAGGGTGAATAACGCACATTTCAAACTCCCGATTCTCGAATTAAACAATCAAAAGCCTTGGCGATACCTGAACTGTTTCGCATGATATGTTTCAGGTTAGTTATTTCAATTGATACTGATCAACAGGTCAGTAAAGTATAAAGTGTAATTAATATATGGAAAGGGTGGTGAAATTAATATCCTTCGTATCGGAGATTGTAGGAGAGCAAGTCAGCGAACGGGACCCAGGAATTTACCGAACGGAGAGTGCGCGGGGCGCGGTAGACGAGGGGTTCCTGGGGGTTTCAGAGTGGATCCAGGGCAAAGCCTGGTTGGTCTGTCCGTCTGTCTGTTCGCTAAAACTTTAACCTTGTCATAATTTTTGAAGCACCCGTGACAGGGTTTTTTATATCATGTGTGAACACAGAACTGATTTTTTTTTTGCTCATTGCGGAGTTCATTGATGGTCGTCTTACGTATTTGCATAAAACATTTGCTATTTCCCCCAAGGTGCTGGAACATCAAGGGACATATTGGTAAGAATACGAGTCCCTGGAAATCCGTTTTCTGGAGCTAAAGACGTTGTAGAGGGGGAAAACGCCCATCACTGTTCGATGGCGCTAAATGAGGCTTTATTTTGTGAATATCGGAATGGAAGATTCTACTAAAATGAGACACGTTCGTAAGAATTGACTGAGTGACATCTGTGCATCCAAACAAACAAGAATTATTTTTACCTTTCAGGATGAAATTGTATGTACCAATTCCAAAAGCTTCCTCTGCCGGATGTCAGAAACATCATAAAGTTTTATATAGATAATACCTAGCTGTAACCGCCTTTCGACAACGTAATTGAAAAAACATGTATGCTGATTATTTCAAATACATTTTCATGTCTCCAAGTCCTGCGTCATATCAAAAGTGGGTGTTTACAGGCGCCAAAACGTTTGTCGTCCTCTGTATCAGGATCGTCTTACCGCTTCAATATTCAATTTTTCACTTTTCAATGATATATTGCCCTTCAAGAAATGTGATGATGATATCAATGTGCGTATGTCTATGAATATTATTTCGTACACCTATTTTACCGATGTCTCTGGAAATGATCGCGAACAAACTGAAAGTGTTAAATAATGAAAAAGATTAAATTTCATTTTGAAAGATATGGAGGGCTAAACAGCAAGGCTTACGCGCCAAAGCACTAACTATTTAAGGTGGAATTGCGACCAAAGTAAAACTACGTACAAGAATATATATAGATTTGGCAAGATCTGTTATTTTAATTTCGACTTCTAGATACCTAATTCCTATTCTTGAAGGGAGAAAATCAGAAAAAGTTTGTAGTTACTGTTCTTAAATGGTCCGACATCCCTATGTTAATTATACTCCCACATTCTCTTAAAGTAACATAATCTGTTTTATACAAATAAATAAATCTTTAGGTTGTTTCTTTTTATGTATACATCTAATCAAAGTAGCTTTCATTCGTAATTACATCATTGAAAGTAAAAAGAGTACACAGAACAAAGCACTGTTTCTTAAATTGTATTTATAATATTAACCAAAGCCTATAAAACATCATACAAAGTCGCCTTGGATGGTGGGCATGTACACATGGCTTTATCTCTTTGTTAACAATAGTATGCGTATTTAGTAAATGATATACATAAGCTAATGCATGTATAGAAGGTATTATTAATAATAATTATTTTGACATTTATCAGTTCAAGAATACAGTCGAATATAACTATTTACTAGCAAACATTACAAGCATAAATTTTTGAAAATTCTACTTCCATATAATATGACGTTTATCACTCTTTCCATTTGATAACGAACTGCAACGGTTGTAGACACGTCGTCTTTTGAGGCTTACTTTCGTCGCTTGTTGTTAACATTTTTGACGCGGACACGATTTCATGGTTTGCATTTTTAACCGTTTATATAATGTGATTTTCTTAAAAAGAAATCAGTGCTAGGGATAAATTGCAATAAGATACAGATTATAGCTACATGTTAAGCCATGTATTTTGTGTAACAGAACATTCCTTCTAAAACGCCTCTAAACATTGACCATTCCTAAACTTTGTGCAAATGTTATGAGAACACGTTGCACTTTTCGTAAAAAATCCAAATAGAATTACGATGTAGTTGATCCTTGTCATTTTTAGCTTATCTTAAAGCTCTCCGGCCATTCTCTGTCACTAATCGATTTTCTTTTTATCAGAGAATGTATAACATGGTTCTCAAGAATATGCATATTGCAGCAAATATTACATTTCAAGCATGGCAATGCATTTCAGAGGATTTTAACAACTATTGGAATCCTCTGCTGGCGGTGACGTGACGGTTATTTCCGTTTGCAAAATGGTGATCAAGTATAAGTGATATGTAAGGGTAGCTAGCAACTATTTTATACCTAACAATAAAATCACAAAGTAATCTTTAAAGAGATAAAGTCAAACACGGTATGTTGGAAGTATTTGGTCCCGTGTTTCTGTAACCATACATTCTTGTAAATGGGAATTTTCAATGTAATGAAGAAAACAATGTAGAGTCAAGGTGTATGTTATTGAGCACGTCAAATGAATATTATAAGCATGATACAACGCCAATATGGAACAATATATATATTTGATGAAAGCAAAAAAGTAAAGAGCGTGCTTCGATCAAACAATTCTTTTCACACCACAAAACGTCTATTTGCAAACCCTTCTCAAAATTTTAATTGAACAAAATTTCAACTAAACTGAATTAGGTATAAGTAATATTTTTATAATATATTCGGACAAAAACAACATTACCTACATGGATATAGAGCCCTGCGCAGTTGTGCTCAAAGCTGAGGATCGACAAAAAGTAATTTCCTTACGCAAGATGGATTGACTAAATGCTTACGTGAGTTGCATGCATATCAGAATACGCACAACTCCCACGTGCTTGGAATTTATGACTGCTTGAGGAGTTGGTTAAATGTGATGGACAGCAACCTCATGACTGCTGTAATGTAGAATCTTAGCTATTCATGTAGTATTCTCCCTGTTTATTATATGGTACAATCTACGTGCAAATGGGCGTTTGAAAACGTTGCAACTTCCCATTTGTAGGGCCTAATTTGTATTTTTCACATGTAATGCACGCCATTTGTATTATTTATACCATTATATAGATCTCTATATGTATTCTAACGCTGATTCAATTTTATCAATATTATCGATTTCATTAAATTTCATAACAAAACATAATTACGTTTTCCTACTGGTGACAAATTTGTGTGCGTATTATGTAAATTGTTTTGTAAATATCGTGGGAAAGAAACATCTTTTCAATCGTACGTCCATTTTGGATTAATGACTTTTATTCATTCATTCATGTTGACTTTAATCATTTAGTGAAAAAACGGAATATTGCAATGACGTTTGTTGTGGTGGTACCAAGAACGCGTTCGACAATCAAATACAAAATGAATATTCAATACAGATGCCCAATGAAAGACAGACAATACAGATGAAAAATTTACATAAAATAGAAAAATTTACATCAAGTGTAGAGAAATATACAAAACATGGTAAAACGGCTGATTAGACATGCGTGTACACAATACAATGAACATGCCGAACAGTGAATACTCTCGTAAGTCCCAACAGAATACAAAATAAGAGGCTCAAACAAACACGGATCACTGTATACACCAAAAGGTGGGATCTGTAACCTAACGAGGAGTAAAGCATCCCCTATGGACGGTCACATCCTTAACTGTAAAGCATCAGGGGTTTAATATTTTACTTGAGTGTAGAACTTCGATTCATGCTTTTATCCCTTCATATCAAAAAATTAACCTGAATATAGGTAGCTTTGACATTATGGGGTGCTTTTACATTATGGGTTTGCAAAAAATATTTATTTATTGTTTGACCAACACATCATATTTATCTTCTGTAATTTTGCTACTTCCATTTGATAAAATTATCAACACTCAATCAATGTAACACTGTTTTCACTTTATCCATAAAATCAAATCTTTATATCTACATATACACGTGTGTTCAATATTCAGGCAAGCAACATTAAACAGGCCAATACCTAATCAACGTGATTTTCATTGGTCATCGTAGGTTACAATCATTATCTGGATTTCTATGGATTCGGATTTCATTTTATTGAGGTTTACACGAAAAAAGATGGTCAAACTGTAAATCTTGTTTATTCAAGCAATTCTTGAATTTTATTGGAGAAATATGGAAAGCATGAGTGTCAAGTAATATCTAATCGTGTTCGATTGGTGTTCGGATTATTGTCCCATGCATAATATTAAGTGATTTTATCGCTTTAGATGATATTCATATTGATTTGTTATTATGATACCAGTACAAATATCCATAAACTTGACATCAATATCCTACAATAACAACAGCAATACACGCTGGTTAAATCTCCGTGTCAGTTTTTATCATACATTATACAAATATTTTACACAGCGTAAGCTGCAAAGCAAAATAAAACAGATTGTTGTTGTTAGATACTATGATAGTTGATTAGTCACATTGTATTAAATGTATGCTGAAAAGACATATCATCGCTATTCATGAAACACTTGTGATGTTTACTCCTTACATATGCACAAGTTCTAATCTTGAACGGGAGACTAGTGGCTCATAGCATATAACAACCCTCCTGACATGATGCAATCTTTATCTGTTTGGCTATTTGCCAAGTATCCACCCATATTCTCCAGTGGCCATGAAGAGGTGTATTTAGAGTAATTCAATTTCCAAACATGGTCGTCCTGACTGCTAGTATCCTTCTAATCGGTGAATTGGCTGGATGCCATGCAACATAGTGTGAATTACCTAGGACTTGTCTCATACGGCATACAGACAATCGTACCAAGGCCTTTTTTCGCACATCGTGAAGACAAAATGAAATAAATATATATTCTATAATTTGAAATCAAGAAACCTTGATTATATCAATTAAAATTATGTTATATGCATAAAACGATGAATGACCTTGGACTTTCGAGTTCTCCATTATCTAAATAAAAACACAAGCTTCATTCACACACAGAGATGATAATATACAGCCACCTATTACGAAACCCTTTGACATGTGTAGGAATAAATCCGAGAGATCCTAGGTGCCGATTGGTCTGAGGACGGTTTCCGTTCGGTATTGGCAATGTATCGAGTCTATATGGAGGGGAAGTAATTAAGATTTTATACACCCGATAGCAGTTAATCCTCCGGATTTAATAGCAATACAGTGCTAAACTTCTCCTGTCGTGATCGTGGTAAATGGACTGTATCGCTTCAAAATTACAACAATCCGGAATAAAATTCCCCGATATTGGTTACCTTACCGTACGGTACCCCCACATTGTTAAACATTGGATGGGTTAATCTATTCAGTGCCTTTCACTAATTAAATTTCACATTAATATAGCTTAATGGTGAAATGTGAGTTAATTACACCGTTGTTTTATTCAATTATTGTAGAGAATGAATTCATCAATAAATGATTTGTCATTGACAATGCAAATAGTTGCGCTGTGTTGAACATTTTATCTTCATTAAAAGTATTATATTATCTGTTATAAATAGGGCCTCCATAATAGTCGCCGTAAAAATAAACGATAATGTAAATATTTCATTTACCATGGTTTGTCTTTAAAAGATAAGATAATCATCCTGATTCTCTATGAAAGTATGGACCGCCTTTCACCTTGACACACAGGCTCACATGTATCTATAAGTTTAGTCTAAAAGAAGAAAACGTCTTCATTTCAAGTATCATTTTTGGAATATAAAAACAATGGAGGGATGGGGGTAATTTCTGCATTTTTAGAGTTATTTCTATCGTTTTCACACATTCATAGTAAAAGCATACGCACTAGTACACATTTATGCCTTATATGAAGACAAGAGCTGTAATCGATGGTCATTTATTCAATTCACATTAGCGATATTGGCTTTTTAACAAGACAGATGAGTGCCTGGAAAACGTCTAAAACCAGAGTTACGAGATGATGACATTTTTCAACTTCACAGATGAGCTCTCTACAATGTAGCTTTACATCGAAACGAAATCATTGGCTTCTTATTGAAACGCGATGGGAGACACTGCAGCCCCGGGCATTAGCCGTTTACAAGTAACACAGACGTCAACCAAGTATGATTTTGTTGTTTACAGCCACAGAGGTCATTGATACTCGGACAATGAGGATTAAATGACATATAAGCGGTTTACAGGACATTCAGCAAGTGCAACCTTAACGAAAGATGATTGCCCAGGCTCAATGTCATGGAATTTCACATACTATAGTTCTCACAAAAATACAACGTGGAAAAGATTGATTTACTTCGACGAAACTAAACTCTGGATTATGGAATCGAGCAATGGAAGAATTGGTTGCGTTTATCCCTGGTTCTATTTGAAAAAGAAACAAACTTTTTCATAGAGACCCTGTACGCTTGTAAAAATCAATCGGAATGTATATTTGATAAAGTATTGAAATGGGGACAGAAAACTAAATCAAAAGGGATTCGATATTCCTCTCATTACATTACCGCCAGGGGGCGCTTTATAACAATATAAAAAAAAAAATCAAAACTCCCCAGTCTTTATCGTTCATGCAGCCATCCTAGATTTGCATAACAAAAACTATTTATTATAGCCTCTTCTTAATCCATAAATGTACTTGAGGTTCGACCTCTCCTCCACCATGCTGTCGAAATTTCAGAATGAGACCAGACTCCAATGATTCTTTCCAGAGATTTTTGCTGTGATCGGAATGTATTGAACACTCGCGTCTATTAACCTGCATTAATTCCCTGTATTGCTTTTGATGTCTGTAGAGTTTTATCTTGGGATTAACAGACTGAAAGCTTCTGGCTGCGCATGTATACACATCATCTACCGTGTCGGCACAATTTTCGTCACTACCTGAGTTACAACAGGATTTTTAATCAAATAAGAAATGATTCCGCTTTTTTATTATTGAATTTGTTTTACTCTCATTGTCAGTTTCACAAGAGTAGTAAACAATCGATCAAAACGTGGTCACAGTTATCGATATCTTTAATCGCCATCTAAAAAGAGATTTATTCATAAGTTTGACATTCATTTAATCATGATGATGATGATTATCTTTTTTTTTCTCTCTCTTATCATTTGTTTTTTCCATTAATCAATTTTCCGAGGGAATCACCAATAAAGTGCATACTAGTAACAATCACACCATTACATACTAGTAGCAATCACACCTTTCTCTGATTCATTAATGTGTAAAGTTTTGGGGTTGAAATACAAAAACCATGCTTTTGAGGTAGTTGTATTTGCAATTATTGGCGCTCATCGTTGGGTTAATAATGTGATTCACAAATTGATCAAGGAATAAAGCCACAGATGTGCAGTCAAATGTTGCATGATAGTATTTCACATTTTGACAAAGCAACTGCATTTATTAATTACGACCGTACGAAATAAGAAGGCACTAGAGTTAACACATGTAAAGGCAAAGATATCGAACAGTGATCAATCTCGTAAGTCCTAAATAGAATACAAGAACAAGAGTTCGGCAAACACGGACCCCTGGATACACCAGAGGTGGGATCAGGTGCCTAGGAGGAGTAAGCATCCCCTGTTGACAGGTCACACCCGCCGTGAACCCATAGTCTTGATCAGGTAAACATAGAACGAATCACAACAAGCAGTTGTTTACGCATTGTACTACTTCAGTGACAACATGGTATAAATGGATGGAGAAACTTAATGGAAAGACCTAAAGTATTAATAAATGAAAAACCAGAATGATCCCGAATGGTGGCCACTATATAAAAACACCCAACAGAATTAAACCTTCTGATGTTCATCATTTGACTACGATAAATGGGTTTTCAGTAAAAGGTAGTCGAAGTGTATTTAATTTCTTCGCAGTGCTCTAATCTGTCTGCAGTAGAGACTTTTAAGGGACACTAAATGATCGCGTGTCCACGCCAGGTGATTAAGAAAACAGATTGATAATAGGCACAAAAAATTAAAGAGAAAACGTTTAGAAAAGCAACTAGATGAAAAATAACAGATCAATCCAGTNAAGAAAACAGATTGATAATAGGCACAAAAAAAATTAAAGAGAAAACGTTTAGAAAAGCGACAAGATGAAAAATAACAGATCAATCCAGACATTTAATTGATAGTAGTAGATCCGGGTTAAAATAGATCCTCAGTACCCTTTGCTTGCCGTAAAAGGCGACTAAATGAGGCGGTCCTTCGGATGAGACAGCAAAAAATGAGGACCTGTGTCACATCAGGGGTGGCACAATAAAGACACATGATTTGTCGAAATGCGCATCTGGTGCATCAAAATTGGTACCGTATATGATTTATATGATAAAGATCATTCCCTGCTCAAATACCATAAGCTCCGACCATTTACTTAGCATGTAACCGGTCGCGGTGGCTCAGTGGTAGAGCTCTCGCCTCGTGATCGGGAGGTCGTGCGTTCGAGCCCCGTGCTCGGCACCCGGCCGCGTCAAACCTAAGACGTGAAAATAGGTAGTGATTGCTCCTTCGCCAAGAGTTCGGCATTTAGAAGTGAGAATCACGGGTCTTTCGGATATGACCTTAAAAACGAAGGTCCCGTGTCGCAGCATGTGTGGCACGCAAAAGAACCCTCACTGCTTAAAGCCTCATATGAGAGCTAAGCATAGGTCTAAATTTGAAGCCCTTCACCGGCAATGGTGACCTCTCAATATGAGTGATATATTCTCGACGGGACGAAAACAACAAATAATCAATCAATCTTAGGATGTACCAATGTAAGGTTGATGTATCACGCAAGGGGTTCTCAAGATATTGAGCAGATATGTCCAGTTTGATCTTTGACCACGTGACCTCAAAATCAATTTAGGGATCATCTACTCGTTACAATGTACCAGGTCTGGGATCTCTGTAAAAGAGCGGACATTACATGTATCTTCCTATGTGCAGGGTGGATTGATTTTTGACCTTTTGATCTGAATATAAATAGGGTTTCTCTTCTACTCAATACCTACCAACATATGAAATTTGATAACGATTAAGAGAATGGATCTTAAGATATTGAGCGAATCTGCGGCCCACTGACCGTCAGGTGCAAAGCATTATGGTCATCTTCTTTGAGGGGAGGGTATAAATATATATATGAAGCAGGTGTATTGTCTTACATTCTTAGGTTAAAGGATATGAATAAGACGAGATTGTACTATATTCTTCCACATTAGAGATACGCATTTATAAAATCAAGTGTATCACTTAATTTGATGTTAATAAAACAATTTACAATCAAATGAAATAATAATAATAGAAATCAATTGCTTTAGGAAAGGTTGATACTTTGTCTTTAAGCAAAATAGAATATCGAGAACAATTACATCATTTGAATTTCAAAGATAAGACTACTAATATACCATTCTAATCGTACAATTCCCTTTGTTGTGAAGGACCTCCCACAAGGCATGTGTTTAAATTGTAAAGGACTTTAAAACCTGATAAATCTCTTGGAAGTGATGGGTTTCATTTGACATTCTACAAATACTTTACATTGTAGGAATGGATTAGCAGAATTGACTTTAAACAGTCTAAATGACAGTACAGATAATTACTCCCTTTCCTATGGTCTTTCGGATAGGAGGTTCCGTGCCGCAGCAGGTGTGGCGCGCAAAAGAGCCCTCACTGCTAAAAGCCATGAGTGCTAAGTATATGTCTAAATTTGCAGCCCTTCACCGGCAATGGTAACGTCTCAATATGAGTGAAATATTCTCAACGAAAAAACCCAAATAATCAATCAATATAAAATGGCGAAGGAAACAATGTGTTA
>CAJDSM010018144.1:0-29218 GCA_903981925.1 Ostrea lurida
ATAAGAATATAAAAATAGGTCAGCTAATGAGTTTCCTTAAAACTGTAAGATATAGTTGTAGAGGATGGGTGTTATAGTAGCTTTTCAATTTGCCCAATGTAAGATGTAATTCATTAATGACTTCATATCAAAGCAATAGTTATTGTTTTTATGATGTAAAATTGTTATCACTTTACTAAAACTGAAACCTCATTCTTTTTTATAGTGGAAGAGCAGAGATTTAACAGTGATATGTGCAATTATCCAAGTTATAACTCTTGTATGGTAAGTTGAATTGAATAGAGTGTAATTTCATCTTAGGTGATTTGATTATACACTGTTTTTAGCTTACCTGAGTCGAAGGCGTCTGTCCGTCAACTTTTCACATTTTCGTCTTCTTCAGAACCACTGGGCCAATTTCAACCAAACTTGGCACAAATAATTCTTGGGTGAAGGGGATACACCTTTGTTCAAATGAAGGAAAGGGCCCCCATTCAAAAGGGAGATAATCACGAAAATGTAAAAATAGTGTGAGGTCATATAAAAATCTTCTCAAGAACCAATGGCCAGAAAAGTTGAAATTTATATGAAAGCTTCCTGATATATAAGTGGAGATTCAAGTTTGTTCAAATCATGACCCCCGGGGTACAGTTGGGCCACAATAGGGGACTGTTCCGTTTACCTGATCAAGACTATGGGCTCACGGCGGGGGTGACCGATCAACAGGGGATGCTTACTCCTCCTAGGCACCTGATCCCCCCTCTGGTGTGTCCAGGGGTCCGTGATTGCCCAACTCTTGTTTTTGTATTATATTTAGGACTTACGAGATTGATCACTGTTCGATATCTTTGCCTTTACATGAAAGCTTTCTGATGTAGTGGAGATTCAAGTTTGTTCAAATCATGATCCCCGGGGTACAGTGGGGGCCACAATAGGGGACCAAAGTTTTACATGTGAAGTTCTTCTCAAAAACCACTGGACCAGTAAACTGAAATTTATATGAAAGCCTCCTGATATAGTGGAGATTCAAGTTTGTTCAAATCATTTATAACATGATATGTGACCTTCGGTTGTTCCAAAATAGCAATATGATGTTGGGCATATACCTGTGTTTAATATGAGTTTATTTTCAGTTATGTTGTGATCATTTTGGCAACAATATAGGGGAATTTTCACAGGAATCAAGATTGATGAAAATTCCTTTTAAAATCACCACTGCTAAGCCAGGTCCAATGTCAGTCACTTAGGTGAGCGATGTGGCCCATGGGCCTGTTGTGGTTTGATGTTGCTAGGATTGGGTGTCTCGGGTTAGGGTGGGGTGTTTCAGTGGGGTGTTTTGGGTTAGAGTGGGGTGTCTCAGGTTAGGATCTTCGATAAATACACTCACTCTGGCAAATAACGAAAGACTATAATTATGCACACAGGGTTAATTATTCTATGGCTTAAACTATAGAAAAGTGTTTTAACAGGGATTTAAATAGTTTCAATGTGTGTAATTTCAGTATAGATAAATCAACGGGCCATCGCAATTGAACAAGCTGTTTGTGGAATTTGAATGCCAAATGCAAAACGACGGGACAGGGTTGACTTCTTCGGCGTTACTACTTTCACTTTAACGCGTAAGAATCGAAAATAGCATGTTTACATATTTGAATGATGCAAAAATAATCTTGATGAGATAGAATCAAGAACCTCATGACCAATTTGGCCTCGTTTGAAGACAGGTTTAGGATGTTTTGCAAGAATTGATATATGTCATTATACTGGAGAAAATTATTCATATTGGAAGTGAGATTGGGGTGTACAAGAATTGTAGACGCATTTGTTCATTACTATTTTTGCCAGTAAAAAATTCCTCTCAGGATGTGGCAGGTGCTTTCGGGCAATCTCGACCATTTTCCAGGCAAGCAGCACATGTGATCATGACATATAAAATTCTTTTGTTGTGTTTATTTTTTCCAATAAATAAAGACATTAATTTATGAAACAAATTGGTTGCAATAGGTAATAACAAAATCTAATCATTAAAAATGTCCTCTCTATAGGAATTTCATCCATGTTATCTAGGTAGTTATTGTAGGCCATAGGGTAGATATTGTCTCGCGGTTAGGTGGGGTATGTTTGGGTTAGGGTGGTGTGGGTATCTCAGGCTTAGTAAAGGTGTTAGGTGGTGGTTCAGTGTTACGGTGAAGCAAGTGTCTTCTCAGGTGTTATGGGTGAAGTCGATGTCTAGGGTTTAGGGTGTCTGCAGGTGTCTCGGGTAGGGGAGATGTCCGGGTTAGGATGAGATGTCATCGGGTTTAGTTGTTTGTCGGTTGTTGTTATTCAGAGTATAGGAGTCGGAGTGAGGGTCTCGGTTTGTGAGTGGTTTCGGGTTAGAGTGGGGGTGGCCGTGGCTTATTTAGCTACTACAAACGCGTATTTCTGTCTGGTCTGGCCAATCATTGAGAGTTAGGAACAACGGTTGTTCTCTGATATGATCCTTATAAAAACGGCGAGGTTTCCGATTGTCACTGGACTGCAGACTTGTCACATCAAAGGACCCTCACATGCCTATGGTCCGAAGTGGGCTAAGCGTAGTTAAAAAAATTGTGTGGTAGTGGTGCATTAGGACTGGTATATCTCACACACACAGAAGATGGACTGGTAAATGACACACTGGGCTGTTCGTTGTCCCCGAATTATGAAAGAAACTACAACTCCTTATAGCTTGCACATCAACTGTGTCAAATAAAGGTCCATGATTCTATCTTAGTTAACTCGTAACTTCGCTACGAGTTTACAATAATATAGTGGACAACGATCATTCGCAGCAGAAGTACATAGTGAGACATGGCTGAGACTTATAATACACGAAGATGATATGGCGAAAGGACGCCGGACACCACCTCAGGCAATACTCGATTAAATTTTGAATCTGAGAAGTCCATGAAGTTATTAAGACAAGTCCGACTGTACTACAAACTATTGCACTAATAAGTATATCACATTACAAAAAATATAAAATTAAATATATTACTTTTTCAAAAGTTTTTAATTCCATTTTGATAACATGGAAAGTTTATAAAAAATATTAATGTGAATTTTTTTTTATTATGGAAACAAGTTTCATTATGGTTTCTAAGTGACGAGTTATGTACATTCGTCTTATCCGAGGCTTAGGTGGCCAGTAACTGATGGAGAATGGCCTATAGAAGGCGAGTATATAACGTAGCTTGGTAGTCGCTGTGAAGATGATAGCCAAACATAAACTTCTCAGATCACAACTTAGGAATCTGAGTGCACCAAAGCGTGTGACACAAACCATGTTTACTTTACTGTCGGTATACGAAGATGGTCGAGAATACATCCCACTAGATTATTTATTATTAGAGTACCTGGGGGATCAATACTATCGGTCAGTAGTCTTATCCTGAATGGTTTAATCACATGTATTTCATAATTCACAACGCACCTTTCTGAAAAAAACTAAATGTTTTTTTTTAGGTATTTTAGTACTTTGACCTTGGCATTTGAAACACTATTGATAAGGGTTGTCTTCTTTTTGTGGGACTGTACAATTAATGCTAATAGATATACTATCAAACGAGAGGTACACTTAGAATTCAAATCGAAAAGACTTGTGGCTAACATAATAATGAATTGATTGATTATTATTTGTTTTACGTCCTATGAGAAATACTTTCACTCATGTGGAGACGTCACAATTATGCTGGTTAATTGCTGCAAAATTTAGGCCTATGCTCGGCACACTCAGGGCATTTGAGAAGAAGGGTTTTTTTTTTGTCGCGTACACCCAGTCCTGCTGTGACATGGGCGCTTCGGTTTTTCCGGTCTCATCCGAAAAGACCGCTCATTAAATCGCCTCCTGTGACACGCATGGAGATGATGGACATTTTCTAACCGGAACCATACATATAAATAAAAAAAAATGAATACATTTATATACATAATATGCATGCACATGGAATTCTATGTCCTTGGTAAGTTTTGAGCCTAACAATGCAATTCAATAGTATTCTATTCGACATCAATTGCTTTCCAAGTACCTTTAACAACTGTCTCTGTGATAATGCAGTTTGCAGTACATCTAACACTACTGACTAGAATTAGAAAATCGTGTATACAATAAATAAAGACAGATAATATCTCGGTGTTGTTCCCTTCAAGGGGGGATCTACTCTAAAGAGACAATAAGCAGTTAAGTATTTACAATAAGACTGCTTAAAAGTCAATAGTAACGGTTGTTGCAACGTCGACGTCTGAAAAGTATATTTTAATATATGCCATACCGGTTAACATTATAATATTCAAATAAAACAGATAATTAACACGTTGATTATAATGGGTATGCTATCTCCCTACTAGGAGAATTTCGCGTGAAAAAAGCAGAAGACAGTGAGTTATTACCGGTATCATGGATGTGAATTATTCGTTTCAGTTTCACTAAAACGATAAATAGTTATATTTATCTGCATGGAATAGGTATGTTCTATTACATTCAATCACTTTATTATTTTGAATACGATATGATCTATGGAGTAACATTCAGTCTTTCATACCACCCTTTCAGATTTAGTAGAGACGTTTTTTTTGAATATAAATAGATTCCGTATTCGTTTGTCTATTGACTATATGCCTGGTTGCGCTATTTTTTTTTGAGATGTTTATGATTTAATTACTTTTCAATCGATTGTTGAAAATGTGTTGTCATTGATTTTTAAAAACGTGTTTAAAATCTAATTGATATTATAATTTGAAATTTTAGCTGTTCAATCGTAACAAGTCATTCCCACTTCACCTCTGTCTACTAGCGATGTTTACATGTATCAAGCTCTTGTACCCTTGTGAATTTTTTAATTCAGTATTTCTAATTACATGATTAGATATAAATACTCTTTCATTAAAGTATCATAATCGTGCGTTTGATATAACTATAACTTACGGTGCATTTGTAACACCACGGGTTTATCGCAACAAAGAGCTTCAATTGCAGCAAAAACAACAACAGGTAATTAAATAAACATTTACTTATTTGATAATTAAAAACTTAAGCCGAGGCGAAAGTAGGAGCCGACTTTGAAAAAGCGAACACTCGTAGTGTACTTTGCACCCCTGATCGATAACGGTAAGCCAGCAAGGTCGGCCGGCAATGTTAAAATTTCCACGGTTTGCTTGTTTTACAAATTTAACACCAAATCGCTAGATTTGTTTTATATTTTATCCATCTCTATTCCTCTAATGATATATAATAGCTTTGTAATTAGTTAAATATCGTTACTGTGTTGTGTATTTATTGTTGTTTATTTGTCTTTTAGTAGATCCGCTTCAAGGTACTCTTAGCTTACTTACATGTACATGTAGTATACTAACTACTAATAAGTAGACTATGACGCAATTGCATAAAACGACAAAAGGAAAAAGCGTTTCAATATTAGGACTATAGAAATAGTGTCATAGCGAAATAAAGATATGTTCGTGATTCTTCCATATTGTTTCACGATATTACCGATTAAAAATCATTAAAAGAAAACAAAAATATAAATGTTTGCCACATTCTATTACACTATTTAAATGTGAATGTATCGCTCACTATATACAAACTGTTCTCTGCAAATTGATAGAAACATTTCAAAAGATTTAATCTAGATTTAGATCGGCTCACTAAATTTTTGGACGCTTATCACTCATGTATGTTTATTCTCGAGTTTGTTTGTTTAATAATATTAAATCTTTGTTAACTTTATTTAATCAATACTTATTACATACCGCGTTTTTAAGAATATTGGTTATGATATTTCACTGTTTTAATTGATATTTACAAAGAGAGGAGTAACTCACTGATTGGCTTCGTTATTATTTTAGAGTGCGATTAACTTCAGGACCGCATTAGCGGCGTTGTTCTCTTGCTCAATTATTTTTCGATTCAGGAAGAATAATAAAATATATTAGTGTTCGCAGTCTGAAAATCTGTTTATTCATGGCCGTTACAGGCTGATTCCACTTAATACCAGAAACTGATTTTTTATGAGTCTAATGACCCCGAATATTAATATAGCTGAGTTTTGCCACTGACCCTTTGTTTTATGTAATTCCGTTTTGGTATCACATGAAAATGTGAGCTATCGCTGCCTCTTTGCCGTAGAAGGGTCATGACTCAGAATACGATTGACAGATAGGAGACAGGTTGCCTCGTCCTTAAACAAGCGTTAGGAATGTTTAATCAGAGTGGACTTAATATAAAACATAGTAAGTATGTAACGTATGATACTTACAACTACGTTATCTTGTGTGTGATGCACAAATTTTTCAACTCAAGCAAAGAGTTGAAAGGTTGTGGTATTAGATTATCAAAACACAAGTTCTCGTCTGATGCACCAAGTGAGTCTCAAGACTCCATCAGGAGTGCATTTGGTAATCATGATATAAATACATTGACCACAGATCATTTATTAAGGATAGTCAGATGGGTTTGAGAATTGAGATTACATAAAATTTTGAGATTATTGGTCTTTTCTATTTGGGTCTGCGCACAAACTTTACGTGCGTCTCCTGTAGCTAGGACATATTAAAGTAGAGACTTCACTTTTGAAATCAAATGCACTTGGGGTTATCGGTGTCTAGATTGGTGTAGACACGGGGGTGTGTGACAGAGTGTTTTTTTGAATTATACTACCATATCATTTGTCTGTCTCAATTAAGCTATCAAAGTTCATATACTTAACGGTGTTTGTTATGTTTTTTATGTCCTTTTAAAACGCCTCTCTACTTCAATTCTCACTATAATTTTGAGAGGAAATAATATTCATGTTCACTCATTTTTCATCCTCAATTCATCCGCAGTAGAGGCTGATAAATAGCTACAAGAAAATCATCTGTTCGGATAGACCAGTGTCTTACACAATAGCTAAAAAAGACATATAAAGAAGTTTTGAGTTATCTTCTTTGCTCTTGAGAGAAGAACGAAAATGATTGAAAATCCCCATCTCAAGCTGAACTCACTCTCGTGGTCGATAATGTCGAGGGATCCGACATTTTCCAGACATAAACATAGTGAAAAAGTGGTTATGGCTCAATGCGTACTATATTGACTAGATTGAAAAATGAGAACAGAACTCTACTGGACTAGGTAATAGAATCTGTGACCTTTATAACAGTAATTGCGAACATTAAGGCATTGTACTCATAACCGGTGAAATATCGGTTTATCTGATCAACTATTCGTCCGCTCGCGATCAACTATTCTTATGGGGATTTAACAGTTTGGGAGAAATCAGAGGGAACGTGTATTTTGATTTCATAGCTTATAAAGCTTGAATTGTTGTTCGAAAAATAAGCAAAGGTTCGTGACAATCACGTGGAGTCAATGCATAACATTTTATGATGCTTAAATTACAATAGAGATAAGAGGCCCACATTTTCTTCTACTACTGGGCATACTATTATTCAATGGTGCAATGTGGAATAAAAACACATTAAACTTTTGGTAAACTTATTGTTGTTTTGGAAGAGCTACAAGAGACCATATTGCAATAAAATTATTAAAAAGATTAAAATTTTAGTTACGTATTTCATGCACAATAAACATTGAATGAAATATGATTCTATCGCAAAGCCAGTTGATGTGCTAATTGTAGTATTTTATTGGATGTAACTAGGATGCATACTGTATAGAATCTATGGATGTACAATATTATTTATATTTTTGGCTAGTCTCTACATCATATTTTTTGAATACAATTTTGCATAAGAGCTGAAGGCTCAATGTTGGTATTCATATCTATCAACATCAAACGCTAAACGATGTTCACGTTAGTGTAATTTCAAGGTTATTGCGACCTCTCCCAAGCAGCACGCAACTTTGAAAGTGAGGTGGTATATTGGTCTGCAACGGGTTGATCAACTACAATTCAGTTGAAATATTACAACGTCAAACTCCTCAACGGTTTTAATTCTATAATGGTGAAACATTATCTCATATGTACATTTCCAACGTTGGAAAAACTCGCCAAGTTACATAATACATCTCCAATCCTTATAAACTTTGAACAGCCCTTTACAAATTATTACTTATATGCTACTTCTCAGAAATTATTCACTGCTCTATTACTTTATAGTTAAAAAAGTCTCTTGATTTGTTTGTTTGATAATCTTATTCATATATTCCTATCGGGTATATGAGCAGAAACAAATTGAACACGTAAAATCAAGATTATGCCTTAGGGCGGAATTTAGAGATCAAGAATTTTTGAAGGAATTGGTTGAATATGACTATAGATAAAAATTTACCATATTTGAGAGTAATTTTGAATGTTTTGAAAAGTAATGCGGTAATAATAATTGGAGGACATGATTTAAAGAGGGGGGCTACTTGTGTGGGTATCCGGGGTGTCGTTTTTTTTTTTTTTTTTTTTTTTTTTTTTTTTTTATCTTTTTTTTTTTTTTTTTTGTTTTTTCCTTTTTTGGTTTTTTGTTTTTATTTTTTTTTTTTTTTTTTTTTTTTTTATTTTTTTTTTTTTTTTTTTTTTTTTTTTTTTTTTTTGTTTGTTTTTGTGTTTTGTTTTTTGTTGGTTATGTTTTTTTTGGTTGTTTTTTTTTTTTTTTTTTTTTTTTTTTTTTATATTGGTTTTTGTTTTTCTTTTTTTTTTTGGTGGTTTTTTTTTTTTGGTATTCGTTTTTTTCTTTTTTGTGGTTTTGTTTGGCTTGGTTTGTGTTTGTTTTTTTCTTGTTTTGTTTTTGCAGTGTTTGGTGGGCATTATACAATAAGGTTGGTAGAAAGGGAAGGGCGCAATAGAGAATTGGAGCAGTGCGAGGGCCCGAGTTTAGGGGGGGCTGGTTGTGTTGTGTCTCATACTGCGTTCAGAAATTGATGTCAATAGAGATTTGGTGAACTATTGATCCATTTTCTGTCAAAGTTGTTTTAAAACATACAGGTGTTCCATTCGCTCCTCGTGTACTTTAGGAACACTGATTTTCGAAACATGTACGTACGTAAGGAAAAAATGACAGCCAATATATTGTCCAATTGTGGGCCTTCTCAATAATATGCTCTGGTCGTGGTATTAACAAATGTACCTGAACTTGTCAAACACCTTGTGTTCTGCAATGTGTTTGCCTTTTAAGCAATTTAAAATAGTGTGGCGTGGGTTTTAAAGTAAATGTAGCAGTGTGAAATGATTCGTAATATGTGCCCGCACTGCGATGAGTTAATTTTTGTATCGGACTGCGTTGTAGGAACTTTCCTGGCGGATGGGTTTTGAATTACCCTGTGTAGGGTCTTCCTTCCTGCCTGTGAGGATCCGGCATGCTCCTCTAAAATCTCCGCCTGCGGTCCGCCCCCTTTGAATGTACTAATCCTCACAGCCCCGGTCCCTGTTCGCCCTGATACCTCGCCCCTCTAAGAGAGTCCGCCGCCCCCTACGCTTTTAATAATTATCTCTACCCAGACTCGTTTTATCTGGAACACTTGAAAAAAGACAAAAACAAAAAAAAAACAAAGCAAACACAAAAAAACCAACTTATAAAAAAAAATAAAAATAAAATATATCATTTATTTGCCAGGCAGTTTCATACAACGCTTTTTAAACTTTAAAAATACCTGTCGCCGCTTTTATGTTACTGCTTTCCTTCCCTCCCCGTGCAATGAATACGTCCGTGCAAACCATGATTGAAAGAATAAGAGATTCATAATTACCATTAATTAATAATTCATCTAGCCATGCAAATCCCGGGGTTTTTTTTATAAGCCGCCTGTCATGGTGTGCCATGCCTGAGTACAAAGATACCGAATCGTGCAACCGGCTGTGACTGTGCAACGGGTTGCGGCCCCGCACGTGGTAATGTTTTACCGGAAGCTTTGGGCATTTGTGGACTGTTTTTCCGCACGAAATTCGAAGCAACAGGAAAAAATGGCGATTGAGAGAGACGGCGGAGGCCTTGTTTAAGATAGCCCGGTATCGTTTCCCACGCTTTTTCCCCGTAAGATCGATACCATTTAAGAGCGGTCCGAAAGATTAACATCAGGTAATTTTTAAGAGATGTTACAATAAGATTTTAGCGAATCAATTAATATTTAATTTACACTGATGTACGAGATGTAACAGAACCGTCGTGGGTCACGGGCACCGCTGCTAAGGACTCGGCGCCTGCGAGGGGGGTTTTGGTCGTCCGCGTGGCTTACAATAGGTGTATTTTAGTTAAATAAGCAAGCTGTTCACTTAGGTGTAATTAGAGATCATGGGATTAAATAGTATATTGTTATCACTGACTCCTGAGTTGTAGTCCAGATCAGATAATCTAGAGAAGAATGAAATTCATAGGAATCTAACCTCGTCTCGAATTAACTTTAGCTGAATGTTTTCCCATATCAATTGAATAAATAGCTGATCATTTGATGTATCCCATAGGCGGAGAGGCTGTAATGTCGTTGGTGGTAATAGAAGAGGCTCATTTTTAACCCAATCTCTGTGGGATAATGAGAATAAAACCTAACTTGCCTTTTTCCTTTACAGGTCACTAGCTGCGTTGCCTTCCACCAACGTAAGGAGCCAATCTGGATGATTTAATGGTCCCTACTCTTTCATTCAAGTGCTACATAAGACACCTGCCATGTGGTAATGCCTGTTGAAGTAAAGTGGAATATGATTAACATGAAAAAATTGTCCCTATATGGCAATTGTCTCTTGCTACCGCTAGTCGCCCTATGCAATCATGCTTATAATCTACAGACCGCAAATAATCTTATAACTAAAGTTATCACTGTAATTAGGAAAATTTATATTTATCTCTGTAAACATAATGTAATCTGTTTATACTATAATGAAGCGCAGACAGTGGAACTGTTTTTGTGTCTGAATAGCATCGAGACTCCTACTGGCCGCACTTTGTTGAATGTATCGACATATATCATTGCACTCATAGGCGAATAATTGATATCGAACTCGACATAGTCAGCCATGTATATAACGATTAATATGTTACATGTTTGCCCCATTTGGGCCCTGATTTGGTAACATTAAAATACTGAAACTAACTTAAACAGTAACAAACGTCAACAGGTAGGAAAATCTGTAAATGAACTGGCTTATTTTCCCTTACATCAGTAGTAGCACTTTGAAACTAATCTTATGTGCAAAAGGTATGATCAATAATTCATTTCACAGTATTTCAGGTTATGAACATTGTCCATGACAATGGAAACTACTTGAAGCTTTGACAATTAAAGTAGTAAAAGGTCAGATAATCTAAATATTAATTGCTTTTTTATATATATCAGTATAAATATATGGGAACTGGACAGGAGAAAGCACAGGGAGAAAAAAGTCACGCGGAAATAAATAATCACAGGGACAGAAAGTCACAGGAAATAAGGTCACAGGAAATAACAGGTCCACAGGAAATAAAGTCCACAATGTGTATTTTCCTTGCCAATTTTGCCAAATTACTAGTCACAAGGGCAATAGTATGAAAAAATAATACATTTTAAAAAATAAAAGAATAATAATTAAAGAAAACGCAGAACCTCATCATTTTAATAAGAGTTAGCAAAGTCTAATGTTTGATTCATTCCAAAAAGTTCACGAAACAAGGTCTAGTCAGAAGTAGTTTAATTAAACCTCCATTTATCTCCAATTAAGATTTCTATATAATAACAAAACAAATTTGTTGCTATAAGGAATAATGATATGATAACTGAAGATGAAAGGGGTAAGCAAGTCCTAGGGATAATTAGGTTGGTATGTAATCAAAATTAATGAATTTTAATTAACAGTCCACAGTTGTTTATTCTATTCATAACTTGCAGTGACATGCTATAAAAAGTGTAAAAAAACAACAACAAAAAACAATAAACCAACAAAAAAAAAAAAAAAAAAAAAAAACAAGTACGCTGATCTATTAAGGGTACTGGAATTCTTAATAAAATGGTTCTATAATCGCATTAAATAAACATATTTTATTTCAATAAATGTTAATAAAATATAGGGCTGAAAAAAAAATATATATTGTGAACTCTTACCTTCCTGTGATATCTATCTTTTGTGATTTTAATTTCCTGTGACTTTTCATCCTACAAATTTGGTATTTATTTCCCGTCGACTTTAATTTCCTTGACTTTCTCTTGTCCTACGACCTATACACAGAAACTGCAAGTTGGCTGGTTTGTTAGGATGAATAGATGTTTATCCGTTGTTCATATTTTTTCAAGAAAAATTAAATACAATTTTTTTAAGATAACCTAGGTCTTACTTATTATTCAATGTAACTCCTAGAAAAAATCAATGTGGATGTTTGGCAGTATAAATTGTCCTTTTGAACCATAGGGTCTTGTTTTGTCTTGTTCTTAGGGGTTTCGGGGGGGGGGGGGGGGGGGGGGTTAATTGGTTAATTGATGAAATGAAAGATGAAAAGAACCTGAAGAGAGATATTTAGGGGGGGAACTTGCACCGCCTCAAGGTAATACAAATAGAGTATCTCTCTTTGTCTCGACTAAAAAACTTTCCATCAGAAGTTGAATTTTATTTAAAATTCCTCTCCCACCTCTCCAAACAAACACATCTAAATTGTCATTCATTTCATTGTGGTGCAAATGTTTTCATGTATTTGTTTTCAACAAAACTAGTTTATTTGACACAAACACAATTGATGGATGTTATCAATACAGTGCTTTCTTCTCTTTATTTTATAATTAATGTAAACATGTTTTTGTACGAGCATTGGCGGGTAAACATTCTCACTCGTTTGCATCAAAATTGCTTATCTGATGCCTTGTTAAAGATGAATCGCTTGTTATGAAAATTGGTTTAAATTTTAGCCAAGAAAGGAGTTTGGAGAGAAAAAGATGAATTTTTGGTCCACATGTCACTTTAACAAAAACCGATAACGGAAAGGAAACTTCAAAATTTTTAGCAAGTCTATGTATTGCTCGTCAGAAAATATTAATGTGTGGAATTTACCTTATTAAAAGAATCAATATCAACAGATCACTTAAACATTTTTACCTGCCTGGATCAAATTAAACTATTTCCTTATCTAATTATTAATCAGCTAGATTCTGAATGAAAAAAAAATACAGTATCGTTTCTGGACTTTGACGTGCACTTGATATTTTAATTATCTATGTAAGAATATTTATCCATCTGGGACCTATGGAACAATGCAATTGATTTTGATCCCCGTTTCCCTTAATCTCTCTTCTGCAACCTTAAGCTTCAATGTTCTATGTATCTGGTAGTTGATCAGCAGTTGAGAATGGAAAATGCAGATATTCGCTCCCGCTCTTTCCCTTACAAAAATTTCTAATTTTAAGATGTAGTTCCATTTCCATCCTCTTATGATGTCATACGGTTTTTAGCAATGAAACATTGTTCTTTGGTACAGTAATCTTTTGGAGAAAATTGTTATTCAACTGGTACATTGAAATATCTCATCTGAATAAACTATTTGATTACAAAGAATTTCTTCTTTATTTTTCTCTATAATGATCATTGTTATAAAAGGAAAAACTAATCTCTTAATGCAGGTTCAATTTATTTATTTCAATGATTTTAAAATAGATTTCCGTTGACAACCTTTGTCGTTCATATGATTTGTCGTTCATTAAGTAGCAGTATTTTTTGTGGAGAGAGAAGGAATGATTGTACGCATTAAAAATTATCTTTAGTGGCACGTATTTCAAAACTAGCGAAGGTAAGTCGGCATCTAGATGGTTAAGTGGATATGTGTAGATTTTATTATGTTTGTTTCATTCATGGAAGCGTACGTCAGGCAAGGAATAAACATTGGTGCAAATACTCGCGCTAGTTTGTTCAGTTTTGGGGTTCATGCGCGTAGTTATTCGAACTGCGGTGAAAGTTGCATACGTAATACTTTTCGTGATTTTTTCTAGTACAGATGGCCGTGGAAACAATTGGAACTGATTGGAACTGATATATAGAGGAGTTAACGAATCACAGGTGGGATGGAGCTACTGATACATTTTCTTCATTTAATCCCCTGGTACTTTTTAGATATTGCAATTTATTCCAGCTTTACAGGTTTCAATGGGTTTGAATTATACAATTTTAAAGTTTTTTGAAAAAGTTTAATGGTCCTTATTTCAGTAAAATGGTGTCCTAGCTAGACATTAAGGACAATGTTAGAGAAATTACCCTACAAGGTATTTGCTGACACTGATTGTCCACTCTTTTGATATCACAACAGTCTGTAAAGCAAGGGGTTTCAAATCTCGTCCGCATGTCTGTTTCAGCCCCCTAGAACAATAAACGGTGTACACACACGGTGAAACCACGAAATTAAATCACACGACGGCAGTGTTAATGCACTAAATTCGGGTGTGAGGCTGCGGGAGGTCGGACGAGCGACATGGTTGAATATTAGTTTAATTTTCGCCGCGGATATAGTGAGGGCTAAGGAGAAGGATTATATGGAGACCACATATCGCAGGAATGATGGGAAATAGAATGTTCAGATTTTGGAAAAAGAGGGTGGATATTTTTGAAAATAGAACTTCTTAAGGGGATTTTTTTCTAGAAAGAGGAGGTAGAAACAGCATTTTATGATTGAAGGTTTTAATTTTAAAATAAGGTAATGTCACAGAAATGGTTCAGGTATGGACCCCAGGATAGTGGTTGTGCTGTATTATTTCGGGATGATAACATACTGTTGTTTGTCACGATTTTGTTTTTTTAAAAAAGATAAAGTCCATAACATTAAAGGCGACACCATTTAAAGTATTAAGGATCTGTAAAATTCAAAGTGATAAAAAGAAAAGACACATTGATTTTCAAACTAGATGGAGTTGTTTGATTACAACTACACCAGGTAAGGGTAATATAAGTCACAAAGACTGGGCACAATAAAACAGAAAGGTATCTTGTGTAGTAATATTTAATACTTCCATTGTCCAGGAACATGAAAAGGAGTTGATCAGATGAAGTAGTGTCATTAGACAGCTCCTGCTAAAACCCATCGCCTTTCTGTTCAAGGGAGGATGAGGAAGGGGGGTGTGTTTATAACTGTACTATTCATTACCGTAGTGACACATAAGAGTAATTCAATTAAGTAAAGCAGTACTGCTTGTGCTCCCCCAGTTCCACACACAGGGGGATATTATTTTAAGGGGTTGTGGGAAAAAAAAATTGATGGCTCAGAATATTTAATTCTTTTCTGCATTGTAGCCTGGGAGTCCCTGATTTTATTAGATTCCAATTTCGGCGCTGGATGTTAACTTTCACTATGACTAGAATAACAGGATTGAGTGTCAATGGCTGGGGAGAATAACATGAATTTATCCAGTGTACGTAACATTTATAAATTCCATTTCAGGTTCAGAACTTCTAGGTTTTGAAGAATTATCTCAGATTTTTAGACAACTTGTGAAAGATGCTAGAAAAGTAGATACTATTTTCAGTACAGTGTAGATTTTGGCTTTAGATATATTATGTATTTGCTTAGTTTTAAAAAACTTTGGGGGGGGGGGGGGGGGGAGGGGGGTGTGTTGTTTTTTTTTTCTTCACTTTTTTAATTCAGAAAGATTTGGAAAGAACTACTTTGTTGTTTTTTGGTTGGATTAAATAGATATGAACTGTCTGGTGTGATTATTTAACCTTTTCATGATTTTCATCTAAAATATAATTGTTCTATTTATATTTCAGATTTGGAATAACAACGTGTAAAGATGACGACTTAATCCAATATTATTTGAGGTGTTTTTTTATTTGATTTATTTTCCATATCAAAAACAAGATTCTTAAAAAAAAGTCTTAAAATTGAGTGTTTAGTTCACATGGCTATAATAAGTAAAAGAAAATTTGATAAACAATTCTCTCGCTTTGTATGCCCCATCTTAAATTTTGAGACAAGAGGTTAGAGACACATCATTGCAATTTGTGCATTCTAACAACTTGAAGAACTTATAAACCATTTATTTTTTATTCTTAGAGTGAATTTCTATGTATGTTAGTTTTTTGGCCGTATTACAATGCAAAATGGTCCCATTACTTTGAATTTTCATTCACAAGTTAACAACTAATATGTATATATGTTCTTTCGCTTATATTATCACGATCGTACTTCAATGCAAGGAGTTATATGAAACTATCACTTAACGGTAAGAGCGAAGAGCACGGTGCTTAACAATGGTTTGATTTGTAAGCTATGGGATATTTCATATTGTTTATATGAAGAAGCAGCTCGCCACGAGGGAATAGAAGACAACGGACCAAACTAAAGCTTAGAGGCACGGAGACGTTAGGAACTATAGATATAATACGGGAGGGGAAGAGGTTGTGTTGTTATGTCATACGTGCATATGTACATCTACTTTGTCTTTTTCAATGATGAGACGATAAACCACAATCTCATTCATTGTAGCATAATTCTAACAAATAATATTGATACTAAAGCGACTCACTCACCATAGTCACACCTGAAATGGCATAGGACTGAAGATGCGACACCAGTGAGCAGGACGACATAGCGAGAATTGAATTCCAAAGTTCCACCTCAAATCAAATCCTACCTTTTGAAGAATTTTATTCAGGGTAAATGATCATAAATTGTCGTACCCATATTGATGAGAGTTGGAGCGAGGGAGTCGTCGTAGGAAGGAAGCCACGTAGACGCGCACGGTGGTCTCAACAAGTTCCATCCCGGATGGCCTGTAAAAAGCAATGCCAGCCTTATAAATGTGTAGATCTCATCGGGATAAAATCTGTATAGACAATCATGTCACTCATGGATCACAGGAAGTGACTTTCAGGCCGTGTTCGGAGCAGCAGCGGCACAACACTCAGAGGAGGAGAGCGAGATCATGAAGAGCGTAGTGTATGATAAGGAACGGAGAACAAGCACCAATCTGTACAGCGGAAAGTGATTGCATTAACAAGATGCTGCAAGCAGTAGAAACTTTCGCAGTCGAAGCGTGACAGACGCTACAGAGGGAGACTGCGAAAAGCAGAACGTCACTGTCAAAAGAAATTATCATCACTGAAGTGAGCTACATCGCCGGTCGTCACAGACCGAGTCGCTGTGGACGTCGTGGTGATGATATTTACTCAGCGAGAAAGAATTACGTTCAGTTCGGATCTGTCCCGGGCTAAGGCGGTCAAGGGTGCGTGCTTTCAGAGGTCATTTGAATCCCAATCTGGCCTGGAGGTTATAAAATTTTTTGAGCACTTTTTCGTACTCTAGCTCAAAATCGGTGATGCGAAATTGTTATGAAAATTTTATATATAATTATTCTGACTAACTGAAATAGAGTGCACGGTTCAAGATGTTTTTAGTAATGCTTTGGGTTTAAATCCTGAGTTGTACTCAAAAGAAAGATGGCAGTGCAGATAAAGTAAGTACAGAAAAAAGTTTTATAAACCTCCAGCCAGAGCTGCAGCTGTTTCGAAATGAATGTATTGTTTTATCTGAAGATGAAGGATATAGTGTTTTCAATGACCAAACAAAAAAATAAAATAGTTGTGTTTTCCGCTAACATAATACACAAAAAAAATAGGGTAGGTAGGTTAGGAAATACATTTATTTTATTGTTTTAAATTTTATTTTTCAATAGTACGAACATACGTTAAATTAATATACTCCAACAATAAAGTCATCTTACACCTACTGATTCGATTATAATTTATTATCATTAACATGGAATTTCTATTGAATTTTTATACTTGAAGTTTGTTTCGGAGTTACAAACAGATCACAATGCTTAACACAGTATAACTATGGAAAAATCATCCAGAAAAGTCGACGATTTTTTTTCAAAAAAATTCAATAAAAGTTTAGGGTCGGGGCTATTATTAGGGTCGGATCGGGTTAGCGCAAACTCAACACATTTTATTTTAGGCCTGACTATCATTTTTTATCTATGATAAGATGAAGAATATTTTTCAAATTCAAGGAATTCATAAGAAACAGAAATTTCCCCCTGTATATCCATTGTTAATATTCTCACAATACAAGCAGCCTAGATATTTTTAACTGATAATATAATTGCTTTGGTTTATGTCAAATTGTAAAGTCAGTGCTTTTCAAAGAGTAAATAAACTGAAACAGGATCAAAACAGTAGTAATTGTATGGAGACAGTCTGAGAAGTTATCTCCCTTTCACCATCACACTTGGTATGAAGACACTTCATTCACTGAATGAATGTGTGATGTAATTTAAACATTTTGTGTAGGTAATTAAATATCTTGCAGGGTTTAATCTTGCTTTTTTTCACAGCTGTGTCAGTCCCTGATGGACCAGATGTTTTTCTGTCCGATCGGTAACCGTGCCAGCGAGATGAAGAAGCTATTGACTGACTACAGTCACCAAGCTTGTACAGATTTGTGGGGATGGAATCCAGAGAGTCGGAGGGTTCTAATATCCACCACATAGAGACCAGTTCTCGACGAGGACCACGACTACCCATCTTGGAGGATTGCCGCGGCAACCGCTCCATCAGGTAGGGCAGCGTGGGCAGCCATCTTTAAGTGATGGTTTTATGAATGCTTGTGTGTTAAAATATTTATGGGTACCATAGAAACATTACAAAGAACGATTTTTTGATCATATAAACATAAATTTCTGAAAAATTATACCAATGAGTGTATATCTATTAACGTTGTATTTCCAATTACACTTTACATTTAATTTCACATTGTACATATAGACCAATCCAACGCTTCGCCATGAGTTACTGTCCTGTGCGAGGTCAGCCATTGGTCAATTGGGAAAAGTCAAAATTCCTTCTTTATCCTACCAAATGTAAAAGATTACAACTGTGAATTATAGCGAATTATTTAAGATTCCATACAAGTTTCTGGGTTGCCCACCATTGGGACATTATATTTGTTTACTTCAATGATATGGAAAATATTAAATCTAAAAGATACAGATAGAGAAGGTACAGGGAACATACGGGTTAATGTACTTTACTCCAAGAATGGCGGCCAAGGGACATAACTTTCACAAAGTGTGGATTGATCTATTATTTAGATAATTGCCTGTATTCTAAAATTTGATGGTTCTGAGTAACAGAATGACAATTGCCCATTAAAAGTACTTCATACATGTAAGTAAACAATTCAATTTAACAATAACTACTTTGAATACCAGAGGGGAGGGGGAGAGGAGGAGGAGTGTAGTTTGTGGAGAGGGGAAGAAACCTTTATTCAGACCAACGTTGAGTGTAGAAAAACCATTGACTTCCTCACAGATACATGAATTCCATTTACTGGTGAAATTCTGACGCGAAATATTTCTGGATTTTACAGGCTGCGACCGGATGTGGAGCAGGAGGGTGCTTTAGATGACAGCGTAATCTGTAACCCCATTGCAGTCAACAAGAAAGGACAGGTGCTACAGGAGATCATCTCCCTTCATCAGTCCTTCACCCGAAGACGAAGTCGCAGCTCGCTCAAGTGTGACACGTCTATCCTGAGTCGCAGCGGTCCGAGGGAATCTGCTATACCACCCGAAGGTAGAGTAATCTTACAATACTGTGGAATCGTCATTGTTCATTGGAGACCAATATTTGGGGATTTCGTAGGTCACACTTACCCACGAATTTACGTCCCCACGAACATGTTTTATTTTCCCTTTAGTCTTTATAAATATGCCGTTCGCATTATTTATCAATTACCCATAAAATTACGTCCCCACGAACCAGCAAAATTTTGGTTATCCACGAACATTGGCCCTCACAAATTAAAATGATTCCACAGCATATTACCCAAGGGTAAAATAATTCTCATGAATAAAATATTACACCTGAAAGTGGAAAATGTTCACAATAATTCACCTTTTTCGATAGAGTGATTTTAAAATTTTTGAAAAATTGAAATTTCACTTTTTGCTGACCTGACAACATTTTCTTGGTAGTGATGGAATCTCTTTGGAGGGAAGTAGCACTGTGTCAACTCCTCACCCTGATAGAGATCCCTTTTCTGGAGGGCCTGTTATCAGAGGAGAAAACCCACAAAAAGAGCTTCAAACAGAGCGTCCTGGTCACCGGCTCCGTCTGCAAGCATTACAACAGCCTCAGTCTCAACCACATCACCGACCCCTTCATGCGGACCGCCGTGGGCTGTATAGAGTGTCTCCCTAACGGTTTACTAGTGCTAGAAAAAGACTTTGTCAGGGGACATAACCCTGCCGCCAAGATTCAGGCCTTCCACGTCATCAGCGAACACTACCGATCACAGGCCACTTCTCTGCTGCCAGAACAGTTCNCCACGTCATCAGCGAACACTACCGATCACAGCCCGCTTCTCTGCTGCCGGAACAGTTTATAGAAGTGCACCTGGCCATCTTGAATTTTATCATCCAGCAGAAGCCGGAGACTGCCATCATCGCTCTGCAGCTAGACATGGTGATCCTGCCTTGGCGTCTGCGGGAAGAACTCCGTCGTCTGCTCAAGTTTATGGTGGCCTGCGCGGAGATGACAGACTTCTCTGTCGATTCAAAGGTCAGCCATCTTTTAGCAATATAAAATATAGATACCCCGATATGTCCAGGTGAAATTTTGATTAATGATATTGATGTTATCGTGTAAACTGTTTATAAAATAAGAGATTTCTGTTGGGTAAAATTGATGTGTGTGGAGAGAAAAATAAGCGTATTTTGTTGGAACATGATGATAGGATTGATGAGTAGTGATTCTAAGCATAGATCAGTCTGTTGATTGTGGAGATATAAGATTAATAGGTATACCACAAACACAACAACAATGTGAATAAGGTTACTGATTTTACAGCAATCTTACCGGTGTTTCAACCAGTATTAACTATCATCTTTTTAGTTCCTACAGTGCTTCATAAAATAAAGATATAGATATCTCCAGATGAAATTTTATAAAAAGAATATTGATGTTAATGTACATAATATAGGAGATTCTTGTTGGGCGAAATTGATGCGTATGGATATAAAAATATTGAAGCATATTTTGTTGGAAGTTGATGTTATGGTTGATAAGTAGGAATTCTAAGCAAATATCAAGTCTGTTGATTGTGGAGGTAGAAAATTAATTGGAATGTCCATGCCACAAAAACAATAACTAGGGTTTAATGACTTTACTTTAATCTTACAGTCATTTAAACAGGTGCTTTAACCAGTATTAACTACTGTTGTAGGTGAACAATGAGACACTGGTGTTGGACACATTCACAGACCACATCATCCAACACAAGGTGGTCGCCCACAAGCTCGCCCGTGTCCTCGTCCTCTTCCTGATGAAGAACTTCAAAACGATCTTCACCGTGCCCCAGGAGATCAAAGACAGAGTTGTCGCACGCCTGAGCGACCTCAAGACGGGGAAGGTGTCTCCAGTCCGCGGTTAGTTAATATGTAATTCTACGATCCGACTGATACAGTCAGAGGTTATTAACTAAGTAGTATTAAATTCACCATCAATATTATAGAGGTTTTTACACTGGTGGCACAAGTAGACTACACAATGATGCTGTTAATTTTTTCTTTACTCGGGGCTATTCCAGTCAAAATTATCTGGGAGGGGGTGGAATGCCACTGATTTTTAAGAAAAATATATAGAAAAAAATTGAAAAATTAACAACCCATCCACCCATAGGATATTGAACCACCAACCTACCACCCCCACCCACAGAAAAATAATAAATTGGCATTCCACCCCCTCCAGATAATTTTCACTTGAATAGCCCTCAAGCACATACAGTGTAGTATCATTTATCAAAGGGAAATGGATAGTTGGGGGAGAAGTTGATTTCACCATTGTCTAAGATTCTTGACCAATAAAACGTTTTTATAGTCGACCTTGTTATCTCGAATTTGATGGGACCAAGGAAAAAGTTCGAGATATCCGTGAATTTGAGATATCGAGGGTAAAATACTATAAAATAGGTGGTTGGGACCTCCAAATCAGTGGGACATAACCATGGTATTCGAGATATCAAAGTTCAACTGTACATGATTTCAATACTTGGTTCAATTTATCTCTTCCTATTCAATAACACTATAAAAAAATGTATGGAGTAGTCATCCAACATAGATCTTCTCTCACATGTGAAATTAACTAATGCTATGTGCCTGGTACTAGGATACATGGTATATAGTCTGTATTATACTTGTACAGTTTGGTGTTCAGCATCCAGTAACAGTGGATGTAGCATCCATCGTTTGAATGTTAAACTAATGGTGATGTGTATCGTCATTTCAGATAACGCGTACTGCAGCCAGATCACCACGGACGAATACCAGAAGCAGGCGACCGAGTGCACCAACTCTGCGCTCGTCGTCATGATGAACGGAATCCTCGACGACACGCATTTCACTCTCAAAGAAAAGAAACAGCGCCTTAAACAGTTCCAGAAATGTCATCCTGACCTGTACGTCAAAAATTTCAGTGGAATGTTGTAAGCGGTGCTAACTTATTTGTGGTTCGTGGACGTTTATAGCAATGCTCAGAGAACGCATGGTTCATTGTCTCAAGTGCAATTAATTTATTCTTTGTGATATTGTACATATATTTGTATAAAGAGAGCAGTATTTATATCTACACAGACATCAAAATGTCACCACTTTTTTTGTTTTCTGTACAGTTAAACTTCCATATCTCGAAAACTGATATCTCAAATACCATGGCTATATCGAAGTGATTCAGAAGTCCCAATCACTGATTCTTTAAGTATTTTACCCTTGATATCTCGAATCCACGGGTATCTCATAAGTTTTTTCTCAGTCCCATCGAGTTCGAAATAACGAGGTTTGACTGTATTTCTGTACTTGAAACGATCTCATCATCTCTCGAGAAAATCTGTCTCAATCACAGCTTTACATTGTAAGTGATTTTTAATCTCATTTCTACAGTATTTCTTTTCTTTACACCACAATGCATTTAGATTTAGTCTCTTTCCTTTTTTTTTTTTTTCCTTTTCTAACATACAATTCCAATACTGATATTGTTGCACTCTAATATCTATCAATTGATTTTGTGTATCCTGCCTGATATTTATATTATATAGTGCCAAATCATTTATGAACCATACGTTTGATTGAAATATTTAAATTATATACTTGTACAACAGTAGATCTTGCCAGAGTCTGAATTTTGTTTAAGTTAGTATCACATAAAAATCATTATTATAGCTGTTGTAAATACATAAATTGCTGCATTTTAAAAATTAAAAAAAAAATCTTACAAATTTCATTTCTCTTAATGTCGTCATTTGTCCGATAGTGATCATGGAATTTATGATGAGCGTGAAATATACTGGTATATTTTNAATTTCATTTCTCTTAATGTCGTCATTTGTCTGTTAGTGATCATGGAATTTATAATGAGCGTGAAATATACTGGTATATTTGGACTTTAGCCATTTCTGATATCTCCACTTCAGTTAAAAGCCATTATACCCCCTGCAAACGTTAGGCGGAGGGGGGTATATAGGTTTCACCCCGTCTGTCTGTCCAAAATATGTTGTCCACTACTCGTAAAAACGACTTTCAGGGATATTAATGAGATTTGTGGAGTTATAGATTTAATATGTTAAGTCATTTAGGAGTTATAGATTAATAATGGGAGTTATAGATTACATATGGGAGTTATAGATAACATAATGGGAGTTATATCATTACATAAATGGGAGTTATAGATTACATAGTGGGAGTTATAGAGATTAAATAATGGGAATTATAGATTACATATTGGGAATTTATAGATTACATAGTGGGAGTTTATAGATCACATAATGGGAGTTATAGATTACAAAATGGGAGTTATAGATTACATAATGAGAGGTATAGATTACATAATGAGATGTGCACATTATCAGGAATTTTTTTGTCGCATAGGTATTTAGGTGAAAAATGCCCAGTCGCAAACCGTTCATATTGCTTGAACCATTCAATTGTCCAAAACAAAAATTCGCTGACAGTATGCACATCTGCCATTATGTATATCGAACACTCCACAAAGTTTGCATAAAAATCCTGTGAGTCATTTAGGAGGAGTTGCTGACAATGCACGCCCTATAAGCCCGAGTCCAGAAAGTAGAATATCTTGGACTATACATAAATTGTCCCAAACAAGAAATTCCTGATAATTAGCATGTAATCTATAATTCCGCGATTAATGTAATCTACTAACTCCCATTAAATGTGATCTATAATTCCCATTATGTAATCTTAACTCCTCCCCATTTTATAGTATAACTCCCATTATGGGAATCTATTAACTCCCATTTTAATCTACTAACTCCACAGTGTAATCTATCAACTCCCATTATGTAATCTATAACACCACTTATGTTAATATATAACTCCATTAATGTAATCTCATAATCCCCATTATGTAGATATATACTCCATTATGTAATCTATAACTCCTATTCATGTAATATATACCCCATTAATGTAATCTATAACTCCCATTATGTAAATCTATAAACTCGCCATTATGTAATCTATAACTCCCATTAATGTATATATAACCTCCCAATTATGTAATCTATAACTCCATTATGTGATCTATATACTCCCATAATGTTAATCTATAACTCCATTTGTAATCTATACTCCCATTATGTTATTAATTACTCCACTATGTAATTTAACCCCATTAGGGATCTATAACTCCCATGCATTGTTGCTATAACTCCTATTAGTAAAATCGATAAACTCCCATTAGGTAACTATAAACTCCATTATGTAATATAAGACTCGCCAATATGTAACCTATAACTCCCCATTAATTGTAATCTATAACTCCATTATGGAATCTCTATAACTCCCATTATGGTATCTAAACTCCCATTAAATGTAATCTATAACTCCCATTATGTAATCTATAACTTCTATGATGTAATCTATAACGGCCCATTATGTGATCTATAACTCCCATTATGTAATGCTATAAACTCCCACTATGTAATCTATAACTCCATATGTTAATCTATAACTCCCATTAAACTGTACTCTAAACACTCGCCATTATGTAATCTATAACTCCCATTTATGTAAATCTAACACTCGCCATTATGTAATCTATAACTCCACCATGTATGTATCTATAACTGCCCATTAATGGATTCTATAACTCCTATTATGTATCTATAAACTCCCATTATGTAATCTATAACTCCCACTCCTGTTTAACTATAACTTCCATTATGTAATCTATAAACTCCCATAATGTATCTATAACTCCCACTCCATGTAAATGCTATAAGCTCCGCACTATGTAATCTAATAACTCCGGCAAATTATGTAAGGCTATACTCCCATTTATGTGATTATAACTTCCATTATGTAATCCTATAATCCCATTTATGTAATCTATAACTCCCCAATTATGTAATCTATAATCCCACTACTTGTAAATCTATAACTCCCATTATGTAATGCTATAATAACTCACCATTAATGTAATCTAAATAACTCCCATTATGTAATCTATAACTCCGCATTATGTAATCTATAACTCCATTATGTGATCTATAACCGCGCATTATGTAATCTAAATAACTCCATTAATGTAATCTATAACTTCCCACTATGCTATCTATAATTCGGCAATAATGTAATCTATATTCCGCATTATGCATAATCTATAACTCCCACTATGTTAATCTAGCTCCCCATTATGTAATATTATAACCCCATTATGTGATATCTATAACTCCATTATGTAATCTATAAAAGTCCATTATGTAATCTATAACCCCATTATGTAATCTATAACTCCACAAATGCTTCATTAATATCCTGAAAGTCGTTTTTAACGAGGAGTAGTGGACAACATATTTTGGACAGACAGACGGTGTGAAACCTCTATACCCCCCTCCGCCTAACGTTTGCAGGGGGTATACATGGCTTTAACTGAAGGTGGAGATATCAGAAATGGCTAAGTCCAAATATACCAGTATATTTCACGCTCATGTAATGATTCCAATCACTAACAGACAAATGACGACATTAAGAGAAATGAAATTTGTAAGATTTTTTAAATTTTTAAAATGCAGCAATTTATATGTATTTACAACAGCTATAATAATGATTTTTGTGATTCTTACTTAAACAAATCCAGACTCGGCCAAAGATCACCGTTGTAACAAGTATGATAATTAAATATTTTCAATCAAACGTATGGTTCATAAATGATTTGGCACTATATATTAAATATCAGGCAGGATCACACAAAATCATTGATAGATATAGACGTGCAAAAAATATCAGTTTGGAAATTGAAGAGATCAAAAAAAAAAAAAAGGAAAAGAGACTAATCTAAATGCATTGTGGTGTAAAGAAAAGAAATAACTGTAGAAATGAGATTAAAATCACTTACAATACATAAGCACGCTCGATCTCGCACACCAGACTACTTTCCTCGAGAGATGATGAGAATCGTTCAAAGTACAAGTGAGACCTCGTTTATCTCGAACCGATGGGACTGAGAAAAAACTTATGAGATGCCGTGGACTCCGAGATAGCAAGGAAGGGTAAAATACTAAAGAATCAGTGAATTGGGACTTCTGAATCACTTCGATATAGCCATGGTTTTGAGATATCAGTTTTCGAGATATGGCAAGTTTAACTGTAACAGAAAACAAAAAAAGTGGTGACATTTTGATGTTCGTGTGTAGATATAAATACTGCTCTCATTTATACAAAATATGTAACAATATCAACAAGAATAAATTAATTGCACTTGCAGACAATGAACCCTGCGTTCTCTGAGCATTGCTAATAAACGTCCACACCACAAATAAGTAAGCACAACCGCTTTTACAACATTCCCACATGAAATTTTTTGACGTACAGGTCAAGATGAAACATTCTGGAACGTTAAGGCGCTGTTTCTTTTCTTTGAGAGTGAAATTGCGTGCGTCGAGGATTCCGTTCATCAATGAACGACGAGCGCAGAGTTGGTGCACATCGGTCGCCTGCTTCTTGGTACCTTCGTGCGTGGTGATCTGGCCTGCAGTACGCTTATCTGAATGAACATAACACATCCACCATTAGTTTACGACATTCAAACGATGGATGCTACATCCACTGTTACTGGATGCTGACACCAACTGTACAAGTATAATACAGACTATATCGCATGTGACCATAGTACCAGGCACATAGGCATTAGTATAATTTCACATGTGAGAGAAGATCTATGTTGGATGACTACTCCATACATTTTTCTTATAAGTGGTTTATTGAAATAGGAAGAGATAAATTTGAACCAAGTATTGAAATCATGTGACAGTTGAACCTTGATATCTCGAATACCATGGTTATGTCCCACTGATTTGGAGGTCCGCAACCCCTATTTTCTTTTAGTATTTTTACCCGTCAGGATATTCTCAAATTCACGGATATCTCGAACTTTTCCTTGGTCCCATGCAATCGAGATAACAAGGTTCGACTATATAAAACGTTTTATTGGTCAAGAATCTTAGACAATGGTGAAAATCAACCCACTTCTGCCCCAACTATCCATTTTCCCTTTGATAAATGATACTACAACTGTAATGTGCTTGAGGGCCTATCAAGTGAATAATTAATCTGAGGGGTGGAATGCCAATTTATTATTTTTCTGTGGGTGGGGGTGGTAGGTTGGTGGTTCAATTTCCTATGGGTGATGGGTTGTTAGATTTTCATTTTTTTCTTATATATTTTTCTTAAAAACAGTGGCATTGCACCCCTCCCAGAAATTTGACTGGAATAAGCCCGGAGTAAAGAAAAAAAATTAAACAGCATCATTGGTAGTCTACTTGTGCCACCAGTGGTAAAAACTCTATAATATTGAATGGTGAATTTAATACTACTGTAGTAATAACCACTGACTGTATCAGTCGGATCGTAAGAAATTAGCATATTAACTACCGCGGACCTGGAAGACAACCTTCCCCGTCTTGAGGTGCTTCAGGGTGGCGACATACGTCTGCTTTGATGCTCCTGGGGCAACGGTGAAGATCGTTTTGAAAGTTCTTCATCCAAGAAAGAGGACGAGGCACCGGGCGAGCTTGTGGGCGACTACTTGTGGTTGGATTGAGTGGTCTGTGAATGTGTCCAACACCAGTGTCTCATTGTTCACGGTCTACAACAGTAGTGAAAATATAGCGGTTAAAGCAACCTGTTTAAAATGACTGTAAGATAAAGTAAAGTCATTTAAACCCTAGTTTATTGTTTTTTGTGGCAATGGACATTCCCAATTAATTTTCTACCTCCACAAATCAAACAGACTGAATATTTGCTAGAATTCCCTACTTTAATCACCCATAAAACATCAACTTCCACAAAAATATGCTTCAATATTTTTATAATCCATACGCAATCAATTGCCCAACAAGAAGCTTCCTATGTTATTACATTAACATCAAAATATTCTTTTTATAAAATTTTCTGGAGATGCTATAGAGTGTCTCAAATATAATAAGTATAAGAAGATAACTAATAAAGTAGGAAGTAAATGATGGAATGATGAGAGAATAAATGTTAGAGAATAAAGTGATAAAGTGTCAATGAAATAGAAGAAGTAGATAGTTAATTGACATGGACGTTATATTGGAGCACTTATATATATTGAAAGTCATGTAGGAACTAAAAAGATGATAGTATCATACTGTTGAAACACGCGATGTAAATTGACCTGTAGCTTAGGAGAAAGATCAGGTAACACGTTATTCTACATTGTTGTTGTGTTATGTTACGATAATAGGAGCGCCTTGAGTTTAGATGCAGGACATGATTGCACAGGGGTATCTCCACAATCAAACAAAGACTGATTATGCTGAGAATCACTCTCCATCAATCCTATCATCATGGTCCCAACAAAATACGCTTATTCTCTCTCCACACACATCAATTTTACCGCAACAGAAATCTCTTATTTTATAAACAGTTTACACGATACAACATCAATATCATTATCAAAATTTACCTGGACCATATCGGGTATCTATATTTTATATTGCTAAAAAAGATGGCTGACCTTTGAATCGACAGAGAAGTCTGTCAGCTCGGCGCAGGCCACCAATAAACGTGAAGCAGAGCGACGGAGTTCCTGGAGGAAATGAGAGGAGGAGGGAGGAGGGAAATGAGGGAAGAGGAGGATAATTGTTCCCAACAAAGGCATGCATTTAGTCGCAACGTATACACGGCGCTCGCCCACGCGCGGTCACACTAAGTACTGCGCCCGTACAACTATCTTTGCTCAAGTCGGCGACGGCTGGGTAGGCAGACATATGTCGGCCGTCTCGCGCAAGTGTGGCCAACTGGGCGGCGTGC